>WOGP01001451.1:0-19053 GCA_015342065.1 Leptinotarsa undecemlineata | reverse complement strand
AGCCAGTATGACCAGGAATCCAGACCAGAGACAATATGTTAAGTCTTCCTATCGAGGAGAGTCGTTTTTGGCAATTTGCTACCAATTTAGATGTTGCTAGGTAGGAGCCAAGAGCTACCAACGCCGATTTACTGCCCGAGAATATTTTTACTGACTTGTGTATGATTTGATTCTTCCAATCTCTCCGCACATAATTCAGGAGCGTAAATGTCCGCTTGAAATACAGTCGCATAGACCCATAGGCAGGTTGATATCTCTGTCTTTCAGCCCATGTAATAATAAACGATTGAGTATTATTATTTGATTTTTCATTGTTATTTTATAAGTTCTCTACTCTTCATAGAGAGTGCCCCATGATCTGAAATGAAATGTTACAACTAATAAGCAACGGAAATAACTCAAAGTGTAAGATAAAACGAGACAGTAAATTACTATAAACCCTCAAAGCATTAGCATATTCTTCAGTTTACCCTAATCCCGGTACTTAATCTCGAAGCCGATCGTTTTTTCCCCTGTCAACCAATTTATCGGTATTTTTCCAGGAAAATATACTCGATAAGGAAAAATCAAACTCATTGATTCCGTCGGACGTAATGAGTCGTAAAATTATCGTTTCGAAAACCGTAAATAATAAAAATGTCGCGACACTCCAGACTCATTATCGGAAACTGCTTTGCATAAAGATCCGAGATATTATTCCACAAAATGGGACTCTATTTTATATTTATAGCACAGGGAAGAATTTCTTCTAAGAAAAGATGTTTCTCCAAAGCGTGAAAATTTCGTATCTATAAGAAGTATACTCGTATTATCATTCCAAGTGAATATTCATTAGGCATCAAAGATGGAGTTTCACTCAAATTTTTGTTTTTGCCATGTTTTTGATGGATGTAGCCGTTATCACGTAATAGGAAATCATAATGAAAATAAGAGAATTGAAACTTTCTGTAGTAACGTTAGTTACAAATTAAAGTGGTAAAACACATAGAAAATTTCAATTATCTCCTCTTCATAACTCCGATTTTGATTTTTTTTCCAAATCTTTATATGTTCACATTTTTCAATATGTTATTTCGCATCTGTCGAAAGTAATGAACTAAGTTGTATGATTTTTTTATAGATATATGAAATGACAATTTATCCCTTAACGATAAAACCACCAGACATAGATTGAAGTTAATTATTGTGAATACCCGAGCTTTTTCTCTAAGCTTCTGCTTGCAAATGGCCTGAAAATAGCATCATATCACATCCAGGAACATCTGAAATCATTGTGGGAGGATCAAGGAAGTGCTGACCCACTTTGACCCATCCGAGAAGAAGATCCTCATTTTTAATTCAAGTGCATACTTTTAGGTCAACTAATCAACTAGCCAATACTATCAGATCGGCAAGGATAAGAGAGAACCTCTGACATCCGCCAAAACAGAATTCCTTGTTCCTGTGACTCAGTTTACATCGGAACTTCCAAACTCAGTATCAACACCAGGTTGAAAGAACACAAGTATAGATGCCGCCTCACACAACAGAAGAAATCCGCAATTGCAAAACATGTCCTAGTAGAGGAAGACCATGTAATGAAATACAAAGAAACTGCTGTCCTGTCTACTTCAACGCTTCACCACGCACAACTATACGCATTCTAACAATTTCAACAGAAATAGTTGGAATCAACAGAACATGGTATCTAGTACTGAAGAAGCTCAGAAATGAACTAGAATATAACTACGACAACATTCCTCCATTAACATACCTGCCAATAACAGAAACCTATCAAAACAACCTGGTAGTAGTGGGGATCAATCGGAACGAGTCAGTGAAAGTGCGGACCAATCAGAAGTGAGCATTTACATTGACACCACGTCACTGACTGCACCACCCCACCTCAAGACCCACCACCATCAACCCCAGTTTCCTTCGAAATTATAAAAACGAGTGAACACGTAGCTTGGCAGTCACTTGTTTCTGAAACTTCGAGATATAAATAATTCGTCCTGGCATATTACTTATGATTTCTGCTGTAGTAGCAGATGAAATGTTTGATACTTCAGATTCCATTCGATCACGGCTACCAGCCCTGGTTTTGTAATCTTCAGTTAAAATATTTGTTATCCATGGTATTTTTCAACGTACCGCGCCAGTTGAATATGAAGTGCTGCCAGCCAAATGTGTTGTTATATAGGACTAATTGTTACCCGCGGCTTCGCCCGCGTAGAATTTGGTTCGTCACAGTAAGTTTCGTGACAGACCATTTTAAAGAAATAGTTACAATATTTTTTATCAACCCAAAACTTCAGGTTTCCAACTTCAAAACTGGTAAAATTCAATACAATCTTTGAACCCCTATTTTTCCTCCTTGGGAGTGGAAATTACTGATTTCCTTTCTTGATGCTTATTTACACTGAACAAAGAACCTACCTGCATATAGCAATTTATATTTTTACTTTAAAAATACAGCAACTGAAAAAATATGCTAACTACACTGAGTTATGAATATTTTTGAGAATCAAATTATGTTACCTATAAGAAATTCCCAAAATTAACACAACCGTTAACGATGTCTGCCCTCACGCGTCTGCCCGCGTTCGGGTCACGTTTTCGGCAATGGCGCTTCATTGCTCAGACCGAGCTTCTACGTCCCCGTTGTGTTACAGTAATGACATACTGCCGCCTAATGGCTTACTACATTGGCTCAAGTTATTCTTATCGTGACGCCTTTTAAATGATTTTTCCAAATTACTCAGTGTAAAAGACATCTAAATCCGTTCAGTCGTTTAGGCGTGAAAGAGCCGCAAATACATGCATACATCCATGTGTACGGTGTGAACATATTTATGACTATAAATCAGTCAAAAAGATAATCTGAATTCTTCTTCTTCTGCTTCGAGGTTTATTCCTTCAAGTAAGTAAACCGATTTCCTTTCGGTTTTACTACTAATACAAAATCTAAACATTTGTGCAAAAATAATAGAAATGAATTGAAAATCGATTCGAATCCTCGTATATTGAATAATTGTGAAAACACATTCGCGTTGACAAAAAAAAATACATCGTCGACCGTTCTATCATATATTAACGTGGTTTCGGAATCGAGTCGGAATCTCCACTAAAATTGCTATTGATTTACGAGTCTCTTTATAATTTTATTTGCAACCAGTTGCTCACCAGACAGTCGCTTTGATAATTAGGGCACAATGGGGAAATACAATGGATTGTTTTCTTTGCCAGAAGTGCTTGGGGTATTTCAAGAAATTCGTAGATGGAAAAAGCGAATCATCGTTTGATATCGGTTACGATGAAGTTGGAATAAAATTATTGTTGAATGAAATAGTAAAGTTGGTGAAGCAAGAAAACCAATAAAAAACGAACAAGAGAATTATTCTTAGATATGCGACACATTCTTATGACTGAAACTGTCATCTACTGATGATGCTGACTTGGTCATCGAAACACGCGTCTAGTGACAGTATTTATTAATATAACTTTCACACAAAAACAAAATACCTTAGAAATGCGATTTTTTGTTGTTTCCTCTGTGATGTTGAGTTTTGTGTATGAGTATAGATAGATCTCACTGTATTTTTGATTTTCTATCACAGTTTTCGTTCAGATTATGTTAGTTGAAAATCCCAAGAAAAGTCGATAAATAATTAATTATTAATTTCTCGTTTATCAAAACTGAAGAAAGAACTAAATTAAAAACTCCTTTCAAATATATGTTGTTTGTATCTGAAAGAAACATACCTGTATACATTATTCCTCTTTATGAAGTTTGTATTATGGTTCTTTCTTCCATTCTTGGAAAGTTTCCCACATTTGTTGTTTAATGATGGATAAGTAGAAAGCCAAAAAGTTACTCTCCCAAAAAACTCGTATTTCTTTAAAAAAATACCCTTTTCAATTCAATCATAGTATTCTGATAAAATATTCATACAGGATGCTCAAAAATTAACAATAGTGGGGAAATGACCAATTAGCTTTTTTCAATGAAAACCTCTCGTGAAAATTTTATTTTAAGAAGTATCAAAAAGGTAGGTAAGTCTTTGTGAATTACATATCTCGTTTTTTACTTTTCGAAACATATTTTCATATAATGTACTACTTGGTGAATATTGAGTTTGCAAAATATCGGTCAAGTGATGGTTGCTCGTTACATTAAAGACGTTTAATTTGGAATGTCACATGTAACATAATAACACCTCTGTGATTTCTGCAAATGTACAAAAATATTTCACACAGATTGGTATCACCAATCATCAACAAATAATGAAGGTGGAAACTTGTATTGATACACCATTAAGAATATTGTCCAATTGTTAGAAATAAATGAATGATCATCATTGTATTGTAAATGAATTCCTATGTTTTCAATCTGTCCCAAATAAGAATTTCATTTGGCTCTCTAGAATGATCAAAACATTCCACTACACTTCAAATCATCCAGGAACATTACGCAATACTGTGGAATGTTCTAAAATAGTATGGAATGTTTGGAAACACCTGAAGTCATTTGGGACGATCAAAGAAGTTATATGACGTGCTAGCCTACTATTCCCCATCCAAGAAAAAGGTTCCCATGTTTTCCTTAAGGGCGTACTTTCGATGACACATGGGCTAGAAGTTTCGTCTAAAAACTTCTGGAACTGTTCTGAATAATCCTAATCGTAAGTATTCCAAAACATACCGAAACATTCTGGAATGATGTGGAATGTTCGGAAGTAGTCTGGAACGTTCGGAGACATCCAGGCCCGGCCACAGACTTTTTGAAATTCGCGGTAGAACATGGGTGTAAACCCCTCCACTCCCACCATAAAATAATTTCTAAATATTAGAGAAAAATGGCGTCTTAAATTGTGCTGGCCCAATTTTTCCTTTTGCTCACAATTTACCTGGAAAGCCAAAATCCAAATAAATGGTTGAAGAAACATGTATCGTATTAGCTATGCTTACCATTCTGGAACAAATGGAGACAATATTTTCTAAAAAGATTTGAAACGAGTAACAGTACAGCTCAACAATTATGAGTCTGGTGAACTATAGTAGATCTTGAATATTAAATATTTATTGTTTCACATCGAATTTACTCGAGTTTTATCCCAACGCCAAACCGTTATTTTATTACCTCGAGACATGTTTCGATCACCGAGTGATCATCTTCAAGAGGGAGATTAAACTGATATATAGACTATAGCTATCTAATTCTAAGAGATTTCTGAATCAAGCAATTTCTCTTTGGCGAATTTCTGAACTTTATCAGCAACTGCAGATTTAATAGGAATATTTACGTGAACAAATTCTGGGAAAACTGAATATCTTTTACAGCTCTTCAGAAACCAAATATCTGCTGCCTAATTTTTGTTGAGTACTTACGATACAAATTAATTTCCGTTGACCTGGCCATATTATGTACTAGTGATGCACCGTTTGGAACCTTTAGTGTAGTAAAGAATATTACTGGAGTTTCATCTCAACACCAAACCGTTATTTTAACTCCTTGACATGTGTTTCGATCACCAAGTGATCATCTTCAAGAGGAAGATCTTCCTCTTCAAGATGATCATTTGGTGAATGAAACACGCAGCAGCTTTAGCACTTTTATTATTTCGATGATAGGTTGCAACAATGTCTATTTTTTGTTCAGTAGAATAATCCATGTTGGAATACAGTGAACACCAAGTGATCATCTTCAGGAGGAAGATCTTCCTATTCAAAATGATCACTTGGTGATCTAAACACGCAGCAGCTTTAGCACTTTCATTATTTCGATGATAGGTTGCAACAATTTCTATTCTTTCTTCAGTAGGATAAACCATGTTGGAACACAGTGCACACCAAGTTATCATCTTCAAGAGGAAGATCTTCCTGTTCAAGATGATCACTTGGTGATCGAAACACGCAGCAGCTTTAACACTTTCATTATTTCGATGATAGGTTGCAACAATTTCTATTCTTTCTTCAGTAGAATAAACCATGTTGGAACACAGTGAACAAGGATGACTGAATAATAATTCGTGAAGAAATGACACCATGTCGTCCATTTCAAAGTGTTACTAGTGTTACTACTAGTTAAATAGATTTTACAAATCTAGAAGACCTGCCACTGAGAATTTTTCGTAGATGCCAATTTCTGACTTCGGACATCTTCAATAATGTAAGGCACGCTATGGAAAGTAGACTGCATTATTGTATGGAACTAGATGAAGGTCATTTTGAACACTTTATCCGTTGATTGTGTTGCCATTGATATTTCTTTTGTTAATTTTCTCAATAAAATGAGCGCCAGCGAATTTTCTGTTTTTTTTTCTTAAATAAAACGTTCAACATCTAATTTCTCAATAACTAATGAACTAATTTCGAAAAAAATAACAAAAGTAATAGAGGGATAAAAGACCTTTCAAATGATGTATCATCATGCCATTGAAAAAAATAGGGAGGTAGTTGCTGACCACAGGGGGGATGAAGTTTCGGGTATAATATTCATATCAGAAAGTTCCAGGTATAATATTCATATCAGAATTAGTCCTCCTAGAAATAAAGATCAACGTGCTCTTTGAAATTTTCGATTGCACGTCAAGTTTTCGTTGGAACGCACTGTATGTTATACACATACTCACTCCGTTCATTGGTTTCAGTAACTGATATGCTTGAAGATTGATTCATAATATTTTGCAATCGAAAGTTTCAAATCGACAGACATATCTGTTCTGATTTCATCACTGACACATTGTTTGTATCTCCTACCCCTGTCGACTAGAATATTACAAATTCCTTCTGAACTTTCAGTTTATTTTTCTTTTCGCAACTCGATACTGTTTATATACTTAAAGACAGCAAACTGAAATTGGGTCTATCAAGTTTAAATAAATATTGTTTTAAAAGCTGCTATCGAATATCGCAAAAATCAATACGTTCGAAAAAAGGGAGCATTCCTTGCTTTCTGCCGAATCATATCCAGTCACATTTGCATGTTTTCAATAAGCATGTTTACGAAAAGGTGATTTAGCGATTTGAAATATCAGATGTAAGGAATAGAGAAATTACAAAGAAAGTTCATGATGATTGTTGAAACAAACATAGAAAGCAATAATTTCGAAATACTCTTTTTACAAAGATGTGTAGGTCATTCAAACAAGTAACTTTAAGACACAAACTGGAAAAAATATCCTCACGAAATAACTACTTTCATATAAACATTGAATTGAAAAAGAAAAATATTTTTTAAACAACTTTCACATGACATGAGTAGATTTAACACATTCGTGACAAAAAGTAATTTTATGAATGAATTGAGTGCCTCATCTTGTAAGGTTATCTAGTTGGTGCTGAAGAGGCAATAAGGCAAATGTCTTATTCCGAAACATCAAAGTCCGCTATTGATGATGACAAACAAAATTTTACCTCTTTCATATACCTTATTGTATAGCAATTCTGTGAATGAAATCTGATTTATTTCCATTACGAATGTTTGTAGTAAAAATTGAATAAGTTAAAGTGTTTTTTGTGTAATTCATATAAAATTCATATAAAAGTAGTTGTTTCAAATTTTTTTCGTGTAATTCAATGTTTATATGAAGGTAGTTGTGTAAAGAGGACTTTTCCTTCCAGTTTGTGACTCAAAGTTACTTTTTTGCATGATCTATACATCTTTGTAAAGAGTTTATTCTTTGGAAAATTTCCACATGGAGATGTAGAAAGTCAAAATATTTCAATTGAAGGAGTTATATTTTTAGGAGTGATTCATTTTTGGGAAAGAAAGTTTTGGCTTTCTACTACTCTATCTAGATACAAAAAAAAGATGAGGGAATCTTCCAAAGAAAGAAACGAAGTAATCAATTTGAAAATAAGTAACTCTTTACATAGATGTGTAGATCATGCAAAGTAACTTTCAGGCACAAACTGAAAGAAAGACCTCCTGAAACAGCTACTTTCATATAAACATTGAATTACAGGAAAGAAAAAAATTCCTTCGAAACAAATACTTCTATGTGAACACTGAATTATACAGAAGATAATTTTCTTTACTCAGTTTGTATTTCAAACATTCGTTGTGGAATAAATTCAGATATCATTCACATGAGTTCTACTTTGAATGAATGGTAACAAATTGCACTTACATGGAACACTGTCATCCTCACTGGTATACATCGACGTTTCGCCTTAAGACACTTGCCCTAAAGCCCTTCCGTACCAAAATACACACAATTCATTCATTAATTGAAGATTCCCTCATCTCTTTTTTTGTATCGAGATGGAGTAGTAGAAAGCCAAATACTTTCTTTCTCAAAATATTTCATTTTCAAAAAATATGTATACAACTCTTTTTTAGCAAAAACAGTACAATTCAAATATGTCAAAATTTAAACTCAAATTATTAACAAACAGGGCCAAACCAAACACCGATTCATTTTGTACAGAGCATAGTGGTTTTTTTCAATCTTTATCGAGTTGTGAACTAAATTTGGAGACCATTTATTAATAAATTACCTCTGGGAAATCTATTGAGGAAAAGATATGTTTGAAATCTATTTTTCAGTTAACTATCTATCGAACGACAATCCTCAAAAGTCGCAACTTGTGTAAGCTAAAAATGAACGCGGTTTAGATTTCAACGTGCGATTGAACGATAGGCAACTTGATTTGACTTAAGCTGAAATGGCTAACATGAACTATATTTTTGGATTAGCATGCAGAAAAGCACGGGGAATTTACTAGGACACATATTCAGAACGCTACACACCAGATTATATGAAACTGGAGTTCAACAAAAAATTACAGATGATGGGAGAACAGAAACTGTAACAACTCTTGAATTGGAAAAAGCTATACTTGATGCGATGGACAAGTTAAGGAAGAATGGACTGCAGCTCGTCCAAGCACTACTGCTTCGAGATTTTCACCCAAGGTTAATGTTTCACAGGTGATTGATTCATATGATAGCACACAGTAATAATTTTTTATTGACGGATTAGGCAAATGTTTCACGAGATGCTGTCATAAACTTTCACAATGACTATTTTTGTACTGACAAATATCCCCACGTTATTAGAGAGAGTTGTTTTCAACAACAATTTTCGATGAACGATGTGCTAAGAATTAATAGTGGCCCATTTTTTTTACAGCGAGATTAACAGGTGAATCCTACTCGAACTTTTTGCGAGATCATTCATCCATTTTTTCAGCTTTGTACCCGTAATTTTGAGAGTCAACATGTGATTCGAGTACCTAATCGCTGGATTGGACGTACAGGACCTGACATGAATCCTCTAGATTTTTTTATGAGATTACCTGAAGGCTCTTGTTTATTTAACTGAACTGGATGTGAAGACTTGAGGAATAAAATAATTGACAATTACAATGTCCTAAGGAATATACTCCAGGTATTCCAAAACTGTCAGACCATCAATGATAATAATTATATTTCAAGGTCGAAATTGTTACTATTATTTTTCTTTTTGATGTTTATTTTATGTTGTCCTTGTTGTAGTTTTTATATTGAAGTGACCTTTTCTAGAAAATGAGACTAAATATGAAGAAAACACATGGGACTAAAAAGTTGTATTTTCATTTGAGTTACCTGATACAAGGCAATGGCGTACTTTTTCAATATTATTATGTTATTATATACTTAAATGCCGTTTTTTGAACTGCAAAGTCCTCTGTGTCGGAAGTAAAGCAACTCCGTACATTTGTTCATGGAATTTTCTTTTAAATGATTTAACAAATCAACCTCTGAGTTTCGTACCATAGTTAGGAAACACACTGCATATATTCCTAATTGAAATAACTCCCAGAGTCCGTTTCTGCAATTCGTGTGAAATTTCTATTTCATTATTTTTTAGTAAGAACAAAATTGTTGAAATTGTTGAACAATATTTGAAATGAGGAGATCTAAAAATGTTGGATTTTGTTTGTTTGTGAAGTCTTTTCCTATGGTTCTTCAAAGTTCCAATTTTTTATCAACTTTTCTGAAATATATTTTACACTTCACACTTATATCTTTATTCATACTTAGTATCCAATCAATACATTAGTTTATTTTTAAAAATTCATATTCTGTTCAAATATGTCCAATTGAAACTTATATTTTTATCTGTATCTAGTACTTATTCCAATACATTGATTGGTTTTATTCATTTATATTTGTTCAAATGTAGCTATTTTAAATTTATATATCAGTACTTAATTTGATGTCAGATTCAGTATACTCATTCATTACACACAGGCAGATCATTTTGCCTCTTAAGATGTATTATATTTGTTCATTTATTCACATTCATTGAAATTCAGTGAGCTATTCAAAAATACACCTGCATTTTAAAATTATGAAACAATTTCATTGTATTTATTTTCAATGAACAGAGAACTAAGATTCTGTGTTAATCGTACCACAATAAACCCTTGCGGGTTGCGCTGAAGGGACGAAAAGGCCCACTCACTTTCGACATAGTCGGGCAAATCTAGCATAAGTTTTGATTTACTTGGGTTCAGTTTCAACTTATTGAAATTTAACCAGTTTTCCATGAATTTGATATTCACCTGTCAAGGATTACAAATTTCATCCGCGGAATTTTCTGTATCGTAAACCAATGTCTCACCTTCAACTAGTTGTATTTTTCAATTTTCCATAATTTTGCAAATATCATTTATGTATGCAACGAAAATTAGGGATCCCTCCCAAAATAGATCCTTGTGGAACAATATGTTTTGTTGAAGTGGAATGTGATGGAACTGGTAGTACTTCACTGGAGTTAAAGATCCAGCCGAGTCCCGAACAGTCTGCTGTGTTGATTAGATCTGTCCCCCGAAACCGATCGAAAGGTAATGAATACTCGATTGATTTCAACGAGGTGCTGTTGTTCGAACGAGAAAAATCTGCATGATTTTCCTTTGTGGACCAACTTGCACAATAGTGTGTCAGAAATAATTCAATGTCCGTCGTTTTATCACCCACGAAGTAGTTATTTTGCAGCAGGCATTAAGAGGCATATGTATATTTCCTGGACACAGGATTTGATGAGATATATTGCAAATCTGATTAGCCATGTCTGCTATTCGATCATGGATGTCACGCTTATTGATTCTGGGCATATCTTAATTCTTGTTTAACAAAAAATACGTAAGTATACGTAATAAATGATAACAATAATGATACTGTAAAGTCGTCAGGAGTTTGAATCCCCTTCTCTGCATGGCCCGTGGCCATAAGAGAGCAGGAATTGGATCATTTCTCTTAAGGGCAGCTGCTCGAGCAGCTGATGAACTTGGTTTAGTTTTCGACATTGAACGAGATGACCACAACTATGTCACCGAGTTGGAACCCGTTCAGCAAAAAGCTCAGATAAAAGCTGCAGAGATCACCTCACTTCTGCAAAAACACAAGGATAAGCCAATTTATGGGGTCTTCTTCAATAACATTGGAGACCTGGGCTTATCAAAGTGCCTGACGTTCGCTATTCTCAGATCGAGTGGCTGAAGTAGGAAACTGAGGGGTTCATCATGGCTTGCCCGGATGGTGTCTTCAACACCTTAGTCTAACACAGTCGCGTGATGGGTATGAAACTTCCTGACACAAGGTGTAGGGCTGGCCGCGAGGTGCTCGAGACCCTAATGCACTTGCTATCACCATGTCCAGCATATGCGATCTCGGGGTATATCCATCGACATAACGCGGCCTTAAAAGTGCTATATAACCATCTGATACCCTCTTACCGTATTGACGAGACACCGGTGTTGCCCTACGCTCCGGGGGATATTGAATCCGTTGTGGGGAACGGGAAGTGCCGAATTTATTGGAAATATGCGTTCTCTACCCTCAGGCTCATACAAACTAATAAGCCTGATGTAGTCTTTCTCGACCACCAGACCAAAACGATATATGTCGTAAAGTTTTCAGCTCCTGTCTAGACGAACATCGTCAGAAAAGAGGAGGAGAAACAGATAAAATATCGAGATTTTCTCTTTGAACTCCACAGACTCTATCCAGATCACTCTGTCAAGATGGTTGTTCTGATTATTGGAGTCCTTGGTGGAATGATGTTCTCTCTACTCTGAAATCTTAAAATCATACCGGCTTGCCGCACTAAGGCAGACATCTTAGCCGCAAAGATGCAGAAAGCTGTCATTCTCGGTTCACTGCGCTTGCTCAAGGCACATGATTCTCGTACCCAATGATCACTCACCCCACGGCGTGGGGAGTGGTCATTGGTTCATAATGCTGACGCGCCCTTTCGAATGTATCGGGGCTTCGGGGGATAGGGCCTGACCAGTGCACACTACGGTGAAAAAAAAATTCTCATGCATCACATAAATGTAACTATGAGAATATAAAAATTATAAAGCATAAAAATATAAAAGTGAGTGCATAGAAAATAGCAGTAAGTATCAACTTCGTTAACATTTTCAAATATACAGTTCTGAGCTAAATGTTAACATTCAACAAAAAGTTAAAAATGTCACATAGTTTAAATACCAGGAGGTACTGGAACATAATAGTTGAAATTAATTGTTTATATGATTTGAATTTATGTCTGAATACAATTTGTCTAAAGAATAAAAGGCCTTTGAAATCAGTAGCTTTTTTAGAGACTTTCTAAATTTAGTGGTACATGTTATGCCTTATTATTTGATCTCAACTGGCAAATGGTTGAATATTTTTTTCCATTATATATGAAAGACCTCTCAATTTTTGATGATATTGGAATCGGTAAACCTATATTGAGTATATTTCTGGTATTTCGTCGTGGTGAAATTAAAATTTCCGTCCTGTATTTTTTTTTGCATCAGACATAACATTTCCAAAATAAGTATGGAAGGTATGGAAGTATGTTCCCCAAAAACAGATAACGTATCTCAGATGGGACTCGATGAGAGCAAAGTACACATTTTTTGCCACATTAGTGTCCAATTCATTTGCTGATACTCTGACTGCAAAGCATTCTGTTGAAATATTTTCACATAGGTGGTTTATGTGACCTACAAAATCCAAATTTTTATCCATTTGTAATCCCAGAAATTTTGCTGACATTTTGTTTTCTATTAATTAAGTACCCAGGTAGATATCTAGTGTGGAGCACTTGAGGGTGATGATGCAAGTTTTTGAGATATCAAATGACAAGATATTAGCATCACACCTGTGTTATTTTTATAATGTCCATGCTTATAATATCCTTTTTCCAATATTTATAATGAATTCTAAGGTATGTTTGCCAAAGTTCCAAATGACTCAGCAGCTACTGTGTAAAAATATATTGTTCTTACAAATTTTGATATCGGAGATGTTTATTCTTCTCGTCAATTTTTGTAGCTGAATCGGTATATTTTCAAAAAAAAAACATGGGAAAGAACTAGCAACAGTGTGACTACAGAATCATCCAGGTCCAATTCAATGCCATGAAAACCCAGGCATGGGTTTTCTTTCTAATCGGATATAATAATTTCAGGACAGAAAATTAGACTTTCTGCTTCGATAAGTATGTTTGAATGGACACTAATCGCCGGAGTTGCGAAGGCTGCTTCTCAAAAGCTTGAAACACTGTTCCGAACCAGAAAACTTCACACACCTCAGCAACTTTTTATGCGTTATAAATCTCAACTCAGATCTTCTTTGGAGTATTGTTTACATATATGGAGCTCCATCTCTAGGCATACCTTGAAGCTGCAGGATTTCATCCAGAAAAGGGCCATCCGCAAGATTGGAGACTAAGGATCATCCAAGGTTGTAACGACATTTCATCAGTATGGTCTGCATCATCACGATTCGCAACAGAGTGTTCTGAAATTTTTTAAAAATTCAAAACTCATTTCATGGGATCATTCACATCGTGGTGACCTGCACTTTCTCTATGTAATAAAGACCATATACGGAATGAGAAGTATGAATACCTGTTGTTTCGCCAGTGTTTTGTTTGTTGTTTTGGAGGCATCAACGCATGAACAATTGTTTTTCCGGTAGCAATATACTATGCGTTTTAATTATTTATTTATTCCTGTTCCACATAGTGCGTACACATTGTACAACATCATCATTGTATACATCTTCGTCTTGACAGATCTGTTTTACATATTACAAGTAAAAAAACGCTTTAGAAAGTAATTAGATTTTGAGATAAACCACGGAATTAATGAGGTCTCATCCGAAGCTCGAAGGTGAATACATTTACATAACTTGTGTTTCTACGATTGTTGAAAAATAACCCTATGGGTAGGTAAAAGTTTTAGTCATCATATTGATGACCGTTCCGTGAAGAAACCGTTAAAAAGCTCTGGGTAGAAAAATGCGGTGAATAATACAACCATTATGTAAATATACTTATTGTTTTATTCATTATTATCCTACACACACTTTACTTGAAATCAAACCATTGCAGTGAATCAGTTTTTCCACTCATTTGTGATCTTTTTTTGATCTTTCGATAATGAGTAACTTGTCTAAGTCGAAAATATCTTATCAATGTTGCTCTGTGATCAAAATATTCTTCACTTCTATTGCATAGATGACTGTCAACTTTTTCCGTTCGAATACTTTTGGGATTCTTCAAATCCAGACACAAATTCATCATTCCAATTACGCAGGTACGAGGGTTGGCTTTTTATGTTTCGGGATTTGGCAACCCTAGTATTGAAATTTGGCAACTGACAGCTCTAACGTAAAGTTAGACATTTTTGAGCTTATTTATTTATTTATTTATTTCACGGATGAATTAGCTCGCCTAGAGTCTAAGGACGGTATATCAAATTGACTTCTCAATTGTGATATTCTAATGCTGTTCGGGTTTACGACGATATTTCTCATAATATAGGTACCTTAAAAATTTGTTCTGTATTTTTTCTAGTTCCTGTATGACGCCCATTTCTGGATGAATGGGTACGTGAAAAAACAAAATTGTCGTATTTGGTACATCAATCTGAAAGCGTCCATCATAGGTCCATATTTCTTCGAGAAGTTCTTTTGACCTGAATTGAATGATTTCGACACCAACGACATGTGGTTTCAACAGGACGGCGCTACGTGCCACATATCTCATGCCACACTGGATTTTCTGCACGAGCCATTTGAGGGTATGGTCCTCTCACGTGAAGGTGATATGAACTGGCCACCAAGATCGTGCGATTTGAACCCGTTAGATTTTTTTGAAGGTTTTTTTCAAGTAGCAGGTGTATGCGGATAAACCACAAACTACTGCGGTTCTCAAAGCCACCAGAATCATCGTTAAATTCAGCTCAATTTATGCTCAAGAGTCATGGAAAATTAGGCGTTTCAGATGTACTCCATCCAGAACATTAAAATTTAATGATAGAAAACGCCTAATATAACACCGTACAGAAGTAAAGTCAGCAATATCCATCATAGTTTCCATAACGAAGCAGTAATACAATTGAACTGCGGAAGATTGCGAATCAATCTACTGCAGATGAAGAAGAAATCAAACGTGAGGAATGATGTGTTCAGTGTTGCCAGCCCATTCAATTATTGACACAATTTGACATTTCTCAATGACAGCAATCCACGATGTATTTACTTGATTTATGGTAATTGTACATGATGTACAATACGTGTGTATATTACTTCTTCGACTGATGACTTGTTTATTTTGCACAATACCTTTTGACTCTTTCAATTCGATTTCACAGAATTGTCTGCATTCAGGCCTATGATACCTACATAGGGTTTTCACAATAAACCTTTCTAATCAAAATCTCCAGAGTAAAATTGCAATTATTAAAAAAATTGAGATACCAGCACCATGTCATTTCGGATAAAAAAATCATTACACTCATTAAAAATCACTACATTCAAAATTTCAAACATAAAATAAACAAAGACAATTTAAAAATCCTCCACACATACGAAAAAAGGAAAATGATAATTTTGTTGGAATCTATGGAAATAAACAAGTCAAAGAAAAACCCAATTCTACAATCCTCAACGAACAACTTGATCTGAACAATAGTTCTCTCCTGAACTTATAACCCAGTTTCCAAAACCTACATTTTATCAAACATTTTTGTTTTTGTTATGTTCATCGATATACATATTGCTATTAATTGAGGTTATTCCAGGTATAGACAATGTAGGTACCAAATTATTCATGATATTCTATGCAATGTAGGATATGAATGTAATATAGTTAGTTTTGAAAATGGTGTAATGACCGAAACCAGTCGGCAAATATAGAACTACCGTGGAAAGTAGACAAAAGTGTGTTTTTATAGTTTTATAGCTTTGAGAATGGTCAGCATAGCGCTGTAACTCCTTGTGACTTGAGTAAAGCATTCGACTGTATCTCTCATGACTTACTACTTCATAAAATGAATGAATATGGGGTTACAGGTGTGGCTCTCTACCTTCTCACATCGTATTTACAAAATCGAAAGCAATATGTTGACCTAGGAGACAATAGAACGTCTACTTTGGAGCCTATAGTAAACGGTGTCCCGCAAGGATCTGTGCTAGTTCCTTTCCTATTTATAATAATTATAAATGACCTTTTCTTGCGAGTTCTGTTCCATAAATGTGTTTTATGCGGATGACACACCTACTGTCGGCTCAGACAAAAATTGCAAACATTTATTGGAAATCTTTGAACTTGCTGAAATCCAAACTGAAAAATGATTCAAGGCTAATCTTCTCAAACTCAATATGGGAAAACCCAGAGACTGATATATTCTTCTAATAACATGCTTTTGAAAGGAAAAACAGCACAATTTTGGTATAACTTTGGATGACTGCCTTAATTGAACATGTCATATTAATGAATTGAATACAAAATTATCCAAATATCTGTTTCTGTTGAGGCAATTGAGAAAATTTGTTTCTAATGGCACTCTTCTCGTTGTCTACTATGCCTTTTTCCACTCGTTCATTAGCTACGGGACACTTCTTTGGGAAATTCTACTTCTGCTGGAAAGATATTTGTAACACAAGAAAAAAACAATAAGGATAATTTCTAATGCGGAATATCGTGACTCATGTCGTCCATTGTTCAAAAAATTGGGAATCATGACTCTTCCATCGATTTTCATTTTTCAGCCACTGCTGGAGGTACTCAAAAGTAAGGGCACTCTTTTATCTAACTCTCACTTTCATAACTATGAAACAGGTGGTGCTAATCTTACACGACCTGCTAAATTCAATCTACAGAAATCTTCCATGAATTCCTTAGATGTTAACCTATACAATATCTTGCCAACTATGGTCAAGAACTTATCAAAGACACGTTTTTAAAAGGGGATAAAAATTTTCTCGTTGATGAAAGCATATTATAGATGAATATATGGCGGCTTCCATGGTAATCCCCGGATTTATCTTTTAAACGAAAGTGCGTGTATCTTTCAAATCAAATCAAAATATGGTTTATTGTCTGAAGATTCATATCTTATTGACATAAAAAACAAACAAACAAAATTAAACATATTAGCTATCGCTATTCATATAAAACCATAAACTATACAAATAATATACAATTTCAAGTGGATTCTGTAACAAAATAGGACATAAAAAAACAGCAACAGTTTACTTAGCACAATACTTTAGGAAAATAGCCAGTAATTAAAATTATGATATACAGTAAACAATCATTATAAGTTTCAAAAATGTTCATATACGAATACACATAAATGAAATAATATACATATATACCATTACAGATAATAAATAAATCATTACAGATATGTCAGCATCTGAAATACTGAGAGTTAAAATAGATCATCGTAATATTCTTTTAAGTCATATTAGGCTTTTTGCAGAAGTACTCCTTTAATCAATTTTCTGAATGTTTTTAAATTTGCTATTGCCTATAGCAAATTGGAAGGTGGTTGTATATTTTCTTGCTCTCATATATTAAAGAAAATTTTGTAATTGGTGATTTTGGGATTGGCAAGGGTAAATTCCGACTTCCTCTCGTATGGTAACGTCTGTCATTATTTACTGCGGAGTTGAAATATTTTTTGTGAATTTAGCAAACGGTTTCTAACAGGAAAAAACAAGGTAAAGTAAGAATTTTCTGACTGATGAAAAGTGGTTTGCAGTGGTCTTGTGATTTTGCCCTAGATATGTATCTGACAGCCTTTTTTTGTAGAACGAACACTGAATTTAGTAGTTGCTGACTACAAAAGCCACAAAAGGCAATTCTATATCTCAAGTGCGACTCTTCTAAGGAAAAATACACATTTCTAGCTGAGGATTGATTGAGTTCATTAGAAACAACTAGAACTGCATAGCAGCCAGATGTTATTTTTTTGCATAAATTTGTTATATAGTCATCAAATTTTTCATCTATAAATAATCCTAGAAATTTCGTGTGAGTTTTGTTAACAATAGCGTGATTTTCTATAAGCAAGTCGTCAAAATTGAGTTTGAAGCAAACTATGTTTGTTTTGTTTGTGTTGAAACATAAGGAGTTGAATCGCACCACTATTTAACCCTATAGAGATCCACGGCTATGATGTCTCTAAGATTATCGTCATTTGTCCCACGCCATAGGATCGTGGTGTCATCCGCAAAAAGGGTGAACTTTCCTTTAATATCAATGGTTACCAGATCGTTCAGATAAAGCAGAAAGAAGATAGGATCCAGAACCGAACCTTGTGGTGTACCTGATGAATTATTCTCAATATGTGATGTATTTCCTTGGAGTTTTACTAACTGTTTCCTGCCTGTTAGATAGCTGTAAAGCCAGTTATATGACAATCCTCTAAAGCAATAGCACTGAAGTTTAAATGATAGTGCTTCATGGTTCACGCAGTCGAACGCTTTTGAGAAATCACAGAATACTGCCCCAATAGATTCTCTATTATTTAAATCAATATATACAGTGTGTGTGTCCAAGATAAGGCTCCTAAGCATGGGAATCTCAGTACCTGTTGGAGATACAGCTTAGGTTGAATTAGGAAAAAGTTGTGTTCTTCAAAGCTTATTTACATGCCGTTTTGAAACTTGAACAATTTTCATGGCCTGCTGAGATATTTGGGAAAAACGAGAATTTGACAATATCAATTTTATTTTTTTCTGACTTTATTTGAGAAGATATCAAGAAACGAATAATACTTTTTCAC
>WOGP01001450.1:460-19057 GCA_015342065.1 Leptinotarsa undecemlineata | reverse complement strand
TCTGTAGAGTAGGGAGGGTGAGTGTAGGCCCACAGCACTTAGGCCACATGTGACCCATTGTACATTCTCCCGAGGAGTTGTCCTCCTAGGTCATCGTCCATCCTGTCTTTTCCAGGAAGGTGGACAGGTCACGAGGTGACATCTCCTTGTCGAAGTCATCAGGCCGTATGTTCCACTGGGTCCTAAAATTCTTAGTCCAGTCGCTTTCTTGGCAAAAGAGTCGGCAATACGATTACCTCTACTCCTGTCGTGTCCTTTAATCCACATCAGGATAATGTTATTATCTACCGAGGCTTTGGCTAAATCTTGGTGGCACTCTATTACTAGCCCTGAGGTAACACGTTGTCTGTTCAAGGCTAATAGTGCTTGCCTGCTATCAGTGCAGATTGTTATTGTTTTTGTAGCAATTGAGATACCATTCCCTACTTAATACTTAATGTTAGTGATCCGGAGTACACTTCACATACTGAGCCTTCTTTGATTTTTGAGCTGTCTGTATTGTATATATGCGTATTGCATTTGTAGTATCTGACTTCGTGTTCTGTTTTATTTGTATTTTGTAGGGTTTATTAAACACTAACCTGGGTTCAATTGCATCACTGGTTGCCTGCAGCAGAGGTTGCGCAGTGAGTGCTTCTCGCCATAGGCTCAGCCTCAATTGACCCATTCCTACTTCGAGGTTTACACCATGGCCATTAACGCAACCTCCTTAAGGTTCAGGTCCAGAGGGGACAGACTAGTGATTAATTCCATTGTCGCGGTTGGTGTTGTTGTCATGGCTCCTGTGATGTTTAAACAAGCCAATCGTTGCATTTGATATAAAATTTGTATGGCCGTTGCTTGTAGAACTTTTGGGGTGATCAATACCCCTCTGGCTACGGCCTTGGGTAGAGTAGTGAAACAGTTTGGGAGAAACGGATAACAAATTTGTTCGATTTCTATGAATTAGTTATCAGGACGGAAATATTTATTTCTATGTTTTCATGAAGTTGAAGGTATTGACACCATCATTGACAGTTTATCAGATTTTGCAACATTCCTGAAGAAAAGAGCTATAGAAAGTGGTTCGGTACAAAATGGAGGCATGTATGATGAATCTGTCCAGCTTAGGGTTACCACCTCTTACCTGTTTAAATTCGGGAGAAAATAAAATATTGATTATCATAACTTTTCATTGTATTTTGAACTTATATTTTACATTTGAACAAACAGATTTTAAAATATCTGGTCTTGAATAGACAAATTTAAAAAACTCTTTGCAGTCCATTTTAAAATTGAAAAACGTTTGAATTTCCGCCTTGACATGTTCTTCATTTGAACGATTTCTTTCCTTGGTCCATATATCGAATACTATGCTAAAACACGCTCGCATGCATCGTTAGATACAGGTGCAGATAAAACAAATGAAACCATTTTTTTTAACATAACACCAACTCCATTTTCGATGGTTAAGAAAAATTTTGTCCACCTCAAATCCATTCTTTCATTTGAATAAACAATGCTGTCTTGAACTTCTCTTAAAATGCAAAAATCTTAAAGTTTATTTTCATCAGAACCGATCTGCAAATCAACGACCAAATCTCTCAAATAATTCCATGTTATCGGTTTCTTCATTGAAAGTACAGTCAATTTACTGTACTCAGAATTTTCAAAGTTATACCCCATTTATTCAGTTAATCCAAACATCTCTGAAAGAAATGTCTGCTTCCTTGTAAAACGTAGCGTTGTCTGTTTCATTTTGTTTTTTTTAAATATGTTTTACTGAACTACCGAAAAAACTATCCTTGATTGATTCCTGCAACACCACATCGTCTAAAATCTTGATCTGCCAATGTCCTCTCTCTCATAAAACAAAATGTAGGGTGTCTCCAGAGGCTCCAATAGATTCAATACATCGCAATAAAAACACATTTTGACATCTTTTGTCAGTTAACTATTTTCATGTTATCGCATTTGCTGTGAAGTGGCCGTGTCAGGTGACATCGAATCACCTGGTTACCAAACAGTATCGCTTACAGTTCACGCTTTTTATTTAAAGTTCTTGCTGGTGTTTAATGTCTTGTATAATGAAGAACAATAGTGAGGAATTGTGTGTTCTTGACGATATTGAAGAGGCTGCAAAAAGATGTTCAATTGAATTATTACCAAAAAAATCTGCTCAGCAGTACGACACTGCATATTCTGATTTTCTTAGCTGGTGTAGACTTAAAAACGTCGAAGAAAATTTCAGCGAAACCGTCTTTTTAGCCTATCTAGAAGAGCAATCAAAAATATGGAACTCTTACATTTTAACAAGTCTAGAGGTTTATAAATGAGGCACCAGATCAAAAATAGTTGATGATAAGATTTGCTACTATATTTTCGGAATATATAATAAAATTTATATTGTATTCATTTGAAAATGTACGTACCTATAACGTAAATTACTGTTTCAATTATACAATCTAATGTTGTGTTATGGTAGGCATCATCATAGGAAAAATACTCTGCTTGATAACTACATTTCCATTATAATTAATCTCCCATCCTTCGCAGAGGTAGTGGAACTTTCCAGAAACTACGGAGCAGGCTTGGGGTGAGTATCGATCGTAGCAAACGTTTCAAAAATACCCAGGATCTTGACTAGGGTAGGGCAACAATTTTCAGGAAGAGAGAAAAAACTCAAATTCAAAATAGTAATTAATTTGCGATCCTGGTGATTTTGTCTCAACTTATTTTTTTTTGTCTTTCTAAACCCGGACATAATTATTGTGTGACTTTCATGTCCGTTATGTGTTTATGCGAAAAATACAGCTATTCGATTGTAACAAACAAAACTAGTTAAACACAGTTTTCCTCTCCCATCCTTCGCAGAGGTAGTGGAACTTTCCAGAAACTACGGAGCAGGCTTGGTGTGAGTATCGATTATAGCAAACGTTTCAAAAATACCCAGAATCTTGACTAGGGTAGGGCAACAATTTTCAGGAAGAGAGAAAAAACTCAAAAATTCAAAATAGTAATTAATTTGCGATCCTGGTGATTTTGTCTCAACTTTTTTTTTTGTCTTTCTAAACCCGGACATAATTATTGTGTGACTTTCATGTCCGTTATGTGTTTATGTGAAAAATACAGCTATTCGATTGTAACAAACAAAACTAGTTCACAGTTTTCCTTATTCTCAGTATTCTTGTATCTAACCAAGGGTTTTATTGAACAATGAATTGGGTATCAGCAGATGTACATCCTGAAATAAATAAAGGGAGTTATTGAGACCCTCTTTCCCGGTAAATGCTAATGTGCTCCTTGGGATACCTTTGCCTTGGTTTTTAATTTCAAAATGTTCAATAACTGTAGGTAACAGAATAATATCCTTCGCAGGTAAAGCATTGTTAAACGTTTCAGGTAGGTAGGTTTGAATAAGCTTGGGTGATTCTCAAAGGCAAACGTTTGAAGTTATTTTAATAAAAAACAAAATATGGGTCGATTTACAGCAATTTGTTTTTATGCTATTGGAAAGTACCTCCAGTAAACTTTATTGTATTCTATTCTCATTCTCAAACCCAAATTCAATCATAATGTGAAAAATATTACTAATAACATTGAAAGGGGTATATTTTTATGAGAGATTAGTGCTTGGGGAGGAAAAGTTTTTTAGTTTTTCATTTCGTGTAATTCAATGTTCATGTGAAAGCAGTTGTTTTGGGAGGGCTTTTTCTTCCAATTCATATCTGAAAGTAACTTACACATGATCTTGTGCCGAAACACTTGTATCTCAGGGTTTTGTTTCTTGTTTTCTGGTTCTTTCATCTTAATGAATTAATTATACCCCACTTTCAGTTCCAAAACATTGTTTATTTCATAGTTCGCCACTATAATATCGACCAAGCGGTTAATAGAGTTGCAATAAAACACAAGGATTCAATTTTTCTAGTGCTAAACTATGATCTATGATTTAAGAGAAGAACATACATTTCTCAATTCTCACAAATAGCCAACCGGAACAAAACGTTGAGTTTTTATTTTATCATGCAATTTTTTTTTTTGTTAATTAGGGTAACTTCATGAGATGCTGATACGTTGAGATCTGGTGCACTTACAAATGGAGGCCAAACCAAGGGTATGCAACTAAGCATACTATCTATGTATATATTCGGTTAAAGAACTTGACTATTGAATGTTTTGCCACAGGGTCTTTTCTACTGTGGTTTTGCTGCAAACTATATATTTATGTGAAGAGTTTTTTTATCTCAATTAATTTCTTCTTGCCCTCCACATGGAAAAGTGAAAAGCAAAATCCTTTCTTTATAATAGTACTAATAGTTTTATTCCAAGTTACTATCTTTTCAGTAAGCATACCTATAAGTAAGTTTTAAAAAATAGGTGTCAATGAAGTTACTGACAATCCCCAAAAATAGAAATTTGTCCCAGCTGAAAATCAACGAGTTCTTACTTTATATCGTGCAATTCAAAATGAATTAGAGAATGAAGTTCATATTTTAGTAATATAAACAATTAGAGTATCGAGGCTTTTATGTATTTTGTTCCTTTATATCTAATCGAAAGTAACTATCTTTCAACAAATACCTAATAATAGGTAAGACAAAGTTGAACTTTTTTTCAAATATGTATGTGAAGTTATGATTTATATTCGGGATCAGGAAAAAGGAAATGGTGTGGCCTTTCGCATTTCATGAAGATCATAAAAAATAGGTACATTTTTTATGGAACTTTTGAGAAAAGTTTGAGGAACTTCTACATATTGTACAAATAGTCAAATGATTTCGTTTCCCGCCTTCCCACCTGGAAATATAATTGAATTATTAGTGTAGGTATTCATCTTAAAATTGTATTTTTATCTTTAAACATTAGAAATAGTAGAAATTTTGAAATGAATTGAGAAAATATTTGATGATTTCATGCCTATATTACCCACAATATTCAAAAAACTCTGCTTCTATAGGTACATATCTTTATTTTGCTGTCATAATTTAATTCAAAAGTAAATTTGTAAACAATAGATTAGGTAGTGGTATTTTTGAAATGGAAAAGTGAAATATAAATAGGCATTAACCGCATTAAATAGAAATTTGATGAATCATATCTATAATACCTATGTTTCAATATTCTCAAACCACGTAATCTATATTGAACCTTAGAAAAATATGCATCTGATTATTTATTGAATACGAATAATTCCCTAATGAAAGTTACTTCTTTGAACATAAAAACCAATACTGTGAAATTGTATCATAGAAAAAATACTTGATCATCATTAAAGCATTGTATATAGATTATACATTTCCATTATTATCAGTTAGTCACCTACCCCTCAAATACGTAATGGAATATTCCAGAAACTACGCAGTTGTCCCCTGCCTCGCTCGGTGTGTATCGACCCAAGCAAACACTTCTCATTTCGACATACATTATATGTAATTCCTACGTGTGTGACAGAGACGCCTAGATTTTGAGAGGAGTATTTCAGCGTAACCGCTGAGATCGATATGGCTGGGGACGCCAAGCAAACAATCAGGAGGTTTCTGAATGTTCTAGAAAAACGCAGTGGAAGGGGAGAACCTTTAAATACTGTTCCGTTCCGACTTTGTAACGCAGTCGAAAGTTTTACTTAGTGTTATAAGTTGAAAATGGTGTCGAGAAGTGGTGACCAAACAAAGCAGGCAGCTGTTGGGTGTGGTGCAAGAAGAGGATTGCGAGGATTTGTATAAGTCTTATTCTTTTATTTTCGAATTTCAAACGTAGTTTTGAGGTAGCTTGCTGAAATTTTGTCGAAATTGATGAGTTATGTGGTCTAGTTACACCTGGCCAGTGTAAATGGGCCACGTCACAATTTCCCTTAGTAAAATTCGAATTTATTTAGTGGAACAACTTCTTTTCAACGAATATTTTTTGTTTAAAACGATTACAAAATTAGCAAGTTCGAATTATAATTGTTCCCTTATGTGGTATCAAAAGATGTTAATTAATTTCAGAGTTTTTCAACATAATGATGTAATTGCGTCATTGCGCCGTGTCCCAAAATGGCGGCTAGGGTGCGGTCGTCACCATCTTGTCGAATCGAGATCTATCGAAACGAAATCATTGAGCGACCGTTAGGCAGATTAATTGATTTTTTAGAGAGCAGATTCGTAGAGTCTTAAGACCATGGTATGATGATGTTTTACTTAGAGAGGCCCTGGCCTCGCATTGATTTACCAGTCAGCTGCGCTGGCACACCTTTTGAGAATTTTCTAGATCGTGCTATGGCATAGAGAAGTCCGGTTTGTGTAAAGGATGTCCCCCCAAAATGAACTGCGATTTTTGGTATTCCCATCGGAGTTTTGTGAATACTGAATGATTCTTGTATTATTTTGGTGAATATGGACAATATGTTCATAAGCCTATATATTTTTTTTATGAAACTTGCGATGAAATGCATTTCAAATGAAAATTATGAAGAAACAACCCTATTATTTATAACATTGATATTTATATTTCTATAGAAAAATACCATTATTATGATTTGAAAACACTATATGGCGTTTGTACAACTTAATCTGAATCTAATATGAATAAATACATTTAAAAGCTTCTACTGTTCGTGTTGGGTTATTGTTAGTTAATATTATGTTCCAAAACCTTAAATTTGCTTTTCTAAAGCATAAAATACTGCAGTATTTAAATATTGACTCAGAATGTTTTTGAAATCACAACAATGTGAATTTTTTCAATATATATTTGTCACTCCTTGAAATTATTAATTGATCCCATCATGCCTCTATTGAAAACAATATAAAAAAGTAATTTTGAAGAAAACTTGTAAAACCACCAATTGGCCCGAAACAGATTATTTTAAAGTGACAAGTCACATATTGTGAATATATTTTACATTCTGACAATAACAAAATTCTGATCAGTCTGAAACGAAACGCTTGTTTCGTCTTTAAACCGAATAAAGCGATAAAGGGAAGGAAAAAACAGCGATTAAGAGGGCCTTTATACAGTAAGTACATTATTTCTAATTCGTCATGTTTTTTGTTGAATTTTTCTAACTTTCTGCTACAGTATAATAGAAAATGCCTTCAACCCCAATAACGAATGCACACTACCCTTTGATTTTTTACATAGATGAGTGAAGTCATAATGGATAGAATTTTCGTATTAGGTATGCATCATTGCGAATATTCAAAGGTCTCTCCCAAAATAACTTGGTTATTAATTTTTATTTTCCTCCTTAGCAAATTTGATAATTCTGTTGATTCGAATGATCTTAACACTTTTCTCTTGTTTGTTGTGTATATTAACGGCTCTTATATTTTGGACATTTGAAGATTATAACAGGAAATCATTAATTATCCATCAAACATTAAGAAACAATCTGTAGAAGAAACTTTTGCATTAGTCATGTTATTTGGAAAGTGTTTTGCTTACCGATTTATTAATGGAATGTGCAGTTTTATTTTTCGCAAATGTTTTATATGAAATTTCCAATCTTTCAATTTAAAATTTCAAATTAAATTTAGTGTTTTCACAAGAATAACACATTTCAATTTCAGTATTAAGAAAATTTGTTGATTTGTGAATCAGCACCGCTCAAATTAATGTTGATGTTACACTTTTTTCTTCTTGTAGGTATAACCCCACATTTCATTTTTTATTCTACATTTTGAAAATTCAGAACAAAAAGGCAATATTTGAGAAAAACGACTCTACACAATATTTTCATCAACAATATTTCAATGTTCCTGACAAGTTTGATAAACCTTTTTGAATTTCACTCAAACGCAATAACATTTGTGGGCAAATTTAGTTTCTGCTTTTCGAATTTGATCTATTTTGTTTTTTTTTATTTCTTTTATTTCTATAATGCCAAGAATTGATATAAATTCATCTAAAAATTTGTATGATTATCATCGAGTTGCAAATTCAACTATGCTATTTTTTTCTTTATTGATGAGATGTTAATCTAGCAGTATAAAGTGTTCAATTTCATGATCAATAAGATATTTTTTGATTGAATATTACTAATTTAATTTTAATACTTCCAAGTCTCAACAACTTAACAGTTATGAAGTGCAAATTAATGAATCTAGATTAAAAATTTAGAAGTAATATATGAAAATAATTTAAATGTTCTTTTTTGTTGCCAGGAATATTTTTGACTATCGTAAAAAAATTTTTGGTTGCCAGTTACAAAAGCCTACCTCACAGAAATACAAATTACATTTTAGGATAAATTAATGCGATTAGTTTAGGGTATCAACATAAAGGGTACTTGAAAATCAGGATTGAACCTAGTCTTTGCACTGTGCAATTACATATTTGCCCATGTTGCAATTTTCAATTGTTGAATAAGTTAGCACTGATAGTACTTATTAAATGAGTTATTTATCTGGATTTCATTTTTTATAAATTGCTATTTGAAGGAACAATACGTCGTCCACATTGTTTTTAATTGAATATTTGCCAATTTAGGAAATTGAACTTAGATATTTCATTGAACAAAAATTACCTTTGTCATTACTCTTAGATCAAATATGAGAAAGATTCATTAAAAATTCCAGTAAAGAACTGAAATATTTACGATTAGTATTGAATGTAACGTCAACAAAATAATGGCTAATTTCTAATTTCATTTGTGTTTCCATTCTGCTTTTAGTTTTCAAAATGTGCAAGAATACCTGGTTTTTCATTTGAACATTTCAGAATCGAGATTATTGAAAGAATAGGAATTCGACTAAATGAAGATCAATTTTGTCATTATTTTCAGACAATTCCAAGGTGAATTAGAAATTCGAAAAAAATTTAAAATATTTGACATATTTCAGGGTGTGGTTCCTTGTAATGTTTTATTCCAAATCAGTTCCATATATATTGCTTCCCCACAAGATATCTAAGATTGTTTTGTGTAAAGTTGAAACTTGTCAAAAATATTTTACAAGATTCGAGAATTGTTCTGGAGTTCATTTCAGTTGAACTTCATTTTTAGTCATTTAACACGTTTCGTTTTTGTTTTATAACTCTCGTAAATGCAACTAATAATTTTTCATTTTTCAAAAAACTGAGCACGTTACAACAAAAACTCTAGAGATCGGGAAGTTGTATGTAATGTTAATATATATATAAAATACTAGTAGTAATATTTTTACGTAGCACTCCAAATCCACATCGTTCTTATTTCAAATCTGATTCTATCAATTAATTTGTAACTGCAATCATCGTAACTGCCGTCATTGTCATTAAAATTTTAACATTCTATTTTTTTGACAAAGACTCGCATTCTGAAATTAGTCATAACTCTTTTTTATTTCAAAATGAATTCATTTGGTAAAATGAGGTAGTCTTTTTTCCTTTTCCTCCTGAACAATTTAGGTTTCATTTTAATATTTAAATGAAAATTTTAATAGAAATAATGATTTGTCAGTATTCAGGGTTGTATTGAATCACACATCAAGAAATCACTCAGTTACAACGACCAACCTAACTCAAAGAAGAAAAAATGAAAATGCGCCACTCACCAAAGATGTGTAGACCGAAAAAACCGCGATTAGCTTTCCACAACATGAGCGCATGCGTTCACACAAAGGATTTTTCTCGTCCAATGTTCTGTGTGATTTCAAAAGTTGGTGATTAAACAACTGATTTTACTGTACTGTGGTATCAATTGTTGTAGCAAACATTGCAGAATGGAAACACAAATCATCAAGAAAATGAATAATTGGTTATTTGATTCACGCCCAAATTTATAATTTCTTTCTTCCTAGAAAATTGTGTTTTTAAAATACAAAAACTGCTACAAGTCTGTAGAAAAAATAGTTTATATATACAGAAATATTGACAGTCACATTGAAAATATTGTTGATTGATCGAAATAACAATTGGTATTCCACTAAACGCTTTTCAAATCTTGAAATCTCATGATTTTATAGTTGATATACATATATTTACAAAAATGCAGTAATTTTTCTCTAAAACATCGTACATCTCGAATTATTGTAACTGGTGTTATCATTCGTATTTATTTGCATTTGAGGAAACGTTCAAATTTAACGTCTCTTGTTAAAAGTGAATTGAGATGTGCGATAGATTAATGCAGAAATTGAATAAAATGTTATTTTATTCTGGTAATACATTTATTCTTACGACAAGGCAAACATCAATATGCCTTTCACCCTGTTTCTTTAATAAAATTGGATAATGAAAATGACTTGCACACTGAAAAATTTAAGCGTTTTACAATGGATTGTGTAGAGGTTGGTACAATATTTCGTACTCATTTTTAGTTGAAAATATAGTATAATATGTAAAAGGTGAATATAATTGAGTGTTGAAATATAGAAACTACCTCGAAAGGTGTGAAACTGAGAATCAAAATGTTGAGGTATATATTTTTCTCAAAACAATTTGAAAATTTGACAGTGGTTTAAAGGTTACGATGGTGAAAAGCGAACTACCTCGAAAAATGTAAATTGAAAATCAAAATGTTCAGGTATATATTTTCCCCACAATTTTAAAATATGAAAGTGGTTGAAATTGTGAAAAGGTGAAAAATGAACTACCCCAAAAAATGTAAAATTGAGAATAAAAATGTTCAGGTTCCTCACAACAATTTGACAAAGGTTAAAATGGTACAATGGTGAAAAATGAACTACTTCGAAAAATGTAAAAGTTAGGATGACTCTGTCAAGGTATATATATATTAGTAATAGCAATTTGTAGGTTTGACAAATAATGTAATGGTAAAAAATGAGATAGGCTCAAGTGAAGGTTTTGGTAGCATTGAAAACAGTTGGTACATTCCCTCTCCCTTAATAAAAAACTGATTAAATGGTACTGGGAACAATACTAGGAATAGGAAAGGTAAAAAAGGTATAACAGAAACCTCTCCCCAAAATCAATACATGTGTATGAGAATCCAAAATATTTAAAGGAATATACAATCTCAGGTATCTCTTGATTATTCACCCTACAATAAAAGTAAACATATGATAGTTGTCTTTACGTTTTCGGTCTTTATTTTTGATCTCAGAATGACAGTTCAGAGGTTTATAAAAAAAATAAAGTGAAAGTTTGATTTCTAACAAAGTCAACCCTCATTTCAAGGTAGATTCTAAATTACATAATATATTTCACTCCCATGACAAAAATTGACTCGAACGTGAAGTACTCCCTGGTTGAAACAAAGTAATAACTTGCGATGCTCAGCAGGTATAAAGCTCGAGTATAAGAGATTGAATAAAAATAATTACTGAAAGTAATGTAATACTCCTGAATATGTTCAACAAATTGTTTGGTACAGATTTGGTCCCGTAATAAAAAACTCGGAAGTTGCCAAAAGACTAACGAGACCCTAACTTTCAAAGAGGTATAACTTTCAAAAAGGTATAAAAGTTGTGTTTTGATTTATGTTTGGTGTGTTTTGTATAAAATTTAAAATGATTCAGATTTCAGTAATAAAAAGGTTATTTTAAAGAAATTATAATGAAAAATAATTAACTGATTTATGATGAAAACCGTACATCATTGAATATTTCCTAGATTTACAGAAACTGCGATTCTGTCAAAGAATCGATTTAAATTTAACTGGTTTTAGCAGACTTCAACATTAGTGAGACACTCATTGAAATAAATCCTCCCCACGTAAGAATGTCATCTTCCTGTCAGAATTTCAAGGTTTTTTAAATGGTGAATATATAATAAGTCTATTCTAGTGTACTATTCTAGTACTCCAATGATTTTTTTCCAAAACAGTGTACTTAGAGAATAGTTGAGATTTCAATTAGAAAAAAGACATGATCTTGAAAAAATTAATTCCTACAAAACATGCAAAAAATATTTATTCCCCATATCAAAAAACTACGAATCGTATCATATGTATGAGAATCGGAAAAAATTATGAAGGAAGAAACGTCGTTTCGTGTCAATATGAATGTAAAAAATTTATATGATTTTCTCAATTATGATTTGTCCGAAATATAATTAATGGCATATATGAAAACCCCCAATATTTTTTTTAATAACCTCCCACTTGGTATCATTCAAAAATATAACAATCTACTTTAAACTACGGTATTACGCTATTAGGATTCATTTTTTCCAACACACAATCTTGTCATTCTTTTATAATTATATATGAAGGATACTTTTATTAAATAAAAAACAAGTAATTCTTCAAAATATGAGCTCAAGAACGAAAACATTTCAATTATAAATGATGAAATATTCGAAAGATGTTATACTAAAAGGTGAAAAGAGTTTTCCAGGTGAATTCATTTTCTCTGTTGGATTGATTATACTAGTATTTTCTTCTTTGTTTACTAATGTAATTCAAATTTAAATCAACTTTTGTTTTAAATCGGTTTGATCTACTGTTTCATATGCGTTTTGAACCCAATATCAAATATGTTTAGTCGTGTTTCAAAATTAACTTTGAAAGTAAACGTCAGATTCGAAACAACCAAATAGTGGATTTATTTTTTGTGCCACAATTTCCCGATCATATTTCTCCTATTAAACTTTAAATGTTACACTAATCATATTTCATTGTCTCCAGTTTCGAAATTCCTCAATTGGTGGAATTTTTCAAAAAGGTTCACCTCACCTTTGAATCGCAAAAAGAAGGAACAAAAATTAGCATAATTACTATTGCATCATAAAATTGAAATGTTTTTTCATATTTTAAACTATATTTTATATAACCAACGGCAAATAAAATACTATTGAATATATAAACTAAAGAAACTATTTCCCCGGATCACTTGAATATTTTTCAAACTTCCTAAACGGATTTACTCTTATTAAAAATAACTTATGCGTCGTCCTCATCTTCGAATGAAAAAGTAATTCTTGAACAAAAAGTAGAAATATCCTACATTGACATCAAAGTTTTTGACTAAAACAACAGAATTACGATTAAAAACAAATAGAAGGTACAAGTTATAAAGTTGTGATGAATAACCAAACTCTGCATATCTACTTGATTAATTATTATTGAACCAATCGACACACAGAAGTCAAGTTGGAATAGTTCCACTTTAAGTAATGTTACTGCCAAGGTTGGTACATCATAGTAGAATTTTCTTGAATTGAAATTTGAATTATCCAAATTAATATACCTTTCTAGTTATCAAGGAAACCTCAATTAAATTCTTACAATAGTCACCCGCTCTATCATTTTGAACACCCCATTGGTCACCAGTATTTAACTTTTTTAAGTTCATAACATGTTATTTTTATTCAACCCTCCATTTTCACTGAAAAGAAAATGTGATATTATTGCACATGAACATTTTCATTTCTTCGAAAAGTATAAATATTTCATTCTGAATGACACTTTTATAAATCAACAAAATATAACAGATATAAGTATTTCCAATAGTCACTAACCTCCTGGAGAAAAAAGTTTTTAGATTACTATTTAAAATATTCTATTGGTCGCTATTACTTAGCCCATGAAATTTATAAAATGTTCGTTTTACTCTCCACCCTAGGTAATGAGAAAATGAAATGATTACGGCATATGTAATTAAATGTGTTTTTTTCAAAAAGAATTTTCAAAAATATATATTTCAAAATTTTGTAAATTTTTTTCCTTCAGTGTGGAACTGAAAAAAAAAAACTTGAAATTAGATTCATAAATATTTTCATATAGTATTTGTGTTTTACAAATATTCGTGCTCAAAGCATGGCTGCTTCTCATTTAGAAACGCCATTTGTTTTGTTTTGCAAAAGAAAACGTCAATTGTACATTCGAAAAATCATTCTCGCATTACTGATGTATTGCATTGAAATGGAACAATGGAAGATTTCAAAATCGGAAATTTTAAAATTTTTTCATCAAATTATTATTTGACATTATTATGAAAAATGAGTTTTTGGAATATTTCAAGGGTATTAACGTTTCATAAACGTACTTATACGAGTTTCATTTTGTTGAGAAACCTTCATGTCACTTATTTGTTTTATTTTAATACATTTCTTTACTTTTAGTTAACTTTTGCATTGCATCCAACAAGATGTGGTCAGTAATTCACTATTTTGTTAACTTAAAAAATTGATCTCTGATATATGAAAGTTATTATGTCAGTGATATTTCATTTACCTTTTCTCACATTTTTCAAGAAAATATTAACGAAGAGTTTTGAAAATATATTTGATGGTAATACAATAATCAAAAAGTACGTAAGTTCATTTCTATGAATTTTGTTATCTATGTCCATAGCTGAATCTGTAAAATCGTCCTGAAAGGTAACTGATAATTTTCATCAATTTTCACATATTTTCTTCAATCAATGATTTCTATCGTTCAATACAATTTAATTTCACATACCCTTGTTTTTCTAAAGTCAGGTTGGAAATGTTTATCAATCATTCAGAAACCACAATCATTCATTTATGTTTGCACAGAGCAATGACTAATCTTCGTCAAACATGATTTGCGCCAAAGGAAGCTGTATTAGACCGAAATTTCGCGATTAGTCTTCGAAATCAACATCTACAACATGCGCAAAAGGATATCAGTCGGAGTTCTGTGTAATTATAATGCTTGATTTGTGACTAAATTTTTTACCAACATGAAAATGGGTAATTTGGGCAAAAATGACAGGTTGAATTTATAATTTAGATTGAATTGTTTCCAATTTAATTTATTAAAATTATTCATGTAATTTGAAAATGTTTTTTATTCAAACTTTTCCATTTACACGAGGATATTTTTTTATTATGTCAGTATCTGAAATACAATAATTTTGAAGAAAATTCAAATGTAAGTCATCTGATACTAGAAGAAAGAATACAAGGTAGAAGAAAAGAAGACAAGAAAAATTAACTTTGAGACTCTTGCTTTTTGCTATCACTTGGATTTTTCATCTACAAATATTAATATTATCAGTTGAATTGAAATTAATGAATATTAGCTTGAACTCACTTGATACATTCCGAGTTATCTTCTGTGTAAATAAATATTGATTGAAATGAGAAATGAGCAATTTCGATGTTCGACATGGAAAATGAGGTGGAGGTAGATTTCAACAAGAATGTTTTTATATCTGGGCGAAAAGCATCATCAACACTAATCAACACATCGATTATTAATTTACTGTTACAATTCAAAGATCTCAAAATCGTCATTTACTTCAAATAATACATGTGCTTATAGAGGAATACTTATTGGGATAGAGCATTATTTCATTGAATTATCAAATTTGTATTAGATACAAATCTGCGATTAATATTTTTTTAATAATTGGTATTAAAAAAACCAGAATGTTATAATAGGATTTGATAGTGATCGCGAAAAATGTATATAATGAAAACGTTTGTGAATTAATTTTTTCCAGTTCGACCATTTTCACAATATCTTCACGTCTGTATACAATAATTTTTATTTTGTTTCATTCTGCTACTTTCTTTGTTTCATCAAACAATAAGGTAATTTTTTAGATGTCATTAGCTAAAATTTTTTTTTGTCAAAAGTTGTTCAAAATATTTTTATGATGAAAATTGTGACATTTGAATTCCAATGTGCTATTTTCAGTTTGATATTTTTGAAAGTCTTCGACAAAAAACATAACATTTCAAACGAAATCAATTTCTTATATAACAACGTCGATGTTGACTATTTCAATTCAATGAATTTTCAAGATTATTGGTGCTCAAAAGTGTACGTTTGTTTCTGCTGCACAATTTTATTCAATGAAAAGATAATACATTTGTAATGAAATTGTGAGTTTTCGCTTTCTTGACTGATACAACTTATTTGTTCCTTTTTATTGAATATTTTGTGTTCTCAATATCATTTTTACGTCATATCAATTTTCCGATTTTAATCGAAGAAGAATTATAATTCAAAGTGATTTGTAGAACGTGATTGTGTGTAAATGAAACATTTTATTTTTGAAAAAATTATTAATGATGCAGGATGTAAGTTATTTTCTTGACCCCTTTCTTGATTTTTTTATAGAGAACCTTTTTTCCTTTATCATTAAGATTGAAAAAAATACGAATGTTTTTTACAAAAGATTTAAACTGATCACTTTCACGCTTCAATATCGGGAAACAGTAAATCAACAAATCAAGTACTATAACTTCCCTTAATCTCGGAAAAAGGATTAACATGCACCCCTGCTTTTTAACTTGAGCACGAATTTTTTGGAAAATGAACTGCCTGTTGCGCTTGCATTTATATTGACTTTGGAACTACCATTTATACAAATTTTTGTCTCATTTTGGATACTGGTTTCAAATAAATTGAGATCTACCCGTATATTAAATATTCTTTTGTTTTTCTCTATATGTGTGGATGCAATTTTCACGATCATGCTTTTGTATTTGCATATAATTATATATACATGCATTTTGTGTTCTTTCCCAGCTGTGTAACTTATGAAATATAATCGTATGGAAAAGAAAATGTTTGATATGGATTTGATTTAAGTATTTTGATAATTAGGAAAAGCTGAGTTCTCGATTTTTGTGTTATTCACTAACTGCAAATCTATAGACATGCAAATCTTTTTTGCTTTCAATAATTATTTTTGTACAATACCTTGGGCCAAACATTCTGAGATAAAGACAGGTAAAAATTTTAGTGAGACAAAAATTCTATAAATTGGGCTACAGAATTCAGCTTTTCTAAACGTGAGTAACGTGTGATGATTTCTAGTTTTTGTCTTACATTGGTTAGTCACCAATAGGCTTGATGTGATACGTAATATGTCTGATATCTGGTACAGATTTTCTTAATTTTTGCAAGGCTTTTTTAGGTAATTTTGTTTTCTGTATAAAAAGATTTGTATGAGATCCACATGAACTTAGTTGTTTCACTTGAAAGTTGAAATCGCAATTATTTGAAGAGGAAAAACGGAATGATGCAGATAATTCTTGACATTGAAGTATTTTCCTTTGTTTTATCATTTAGTGCGTTACTTCCATTCCAAATTATGAAATATTTCCCTGTTTTTATGAATTCCTTGGCCCTTATGTTTGAGTCACTGATGTATGGACGAAATCGAATTTTCAATTTACTTTCAGTTCACAAATTATTCCGCATACACTCGCCATAATTATTTTTATATGAAACATTTCATTTGACATAAAAAATTTCCATAATATTCAAAAAAACTAGAAGTATTTAGGTTTGAAGTGAAAACAGTTGCAACATCGAAATCGGTTTAAAAAAAATCACACATGTTAGTAACCCCCCGAAGTGTAACGTTTCAACAAAGTGTTCGAAGTGAAATTTGAGTATTGACAAGTGAAATACAAACATGAAAAGTTTTTATTCACGTCTCTCATTGAAAATAATATAGGAAAAGATTAAATCATGATGAAAAAATATCCTTGAGTAGTTTCTTATTTATATCCGAATTTGATATATTCTAAGATATGTGATATAAAAATATTGATAAATACAAATGGTGAAATTCTCTTATTTTTGTATTAAGAATCAACTTCAGAAATTGAAACAATTATGAGGTATTTGGGAAACTCATATGTAGTACTTGAGAAATTGAAAGGTTATCCCCGAGTACAATCGATTCAAAGCATTTGGCTATAATTATGAAAAATTACTGTCATGAATAGTCCAGTTGAAAATTAACTGATCACTACTAGCAATGATTCAGAAATATTAACAAAGTATAAGTATTAACAGTATTTGATAAATGAATTTTAGGAATGATGGGGTTCTAATATCGTTCATTCCTATCTTCGGAAGGTTATAATTCGTACATGGTATTATGTTTATGGAAATGTATACCTTAGTAACACAATTAAATTAAGTATTAGTGTTTTGTAAATGAATTGCAGACATGTTGAAAATGTTCTAAATATCTTCGATTCTAAACTAATTTCGAAAAGTATTCCTAAAATACACACATGGTGTTGAACTGATAAAAATAACCCATGAGTAGCTACGATTTGAAATTATCAAAGAAGTGAAATTATTAGTGTTTGGTAAATGTCGAATCAAAATAGTCTTGCGAAGGTATTTGTAAAATTTATACATGGTGTTAAGTTGATGAAAACTCAACCCTGAGTAAAAATAATCCAAAATTATCGAAAAAAAGGAAATATCGAACTGTTTGGTAAATTAAGAACAGAAATGATGAACTCTTGAATACCGTGAATTAAAAACTACGAAATATGAAATCCATACAGTGTTATACTGATTGAAAATAACCCCTGAATGGCAATGAATGAAAATCATCTAAGAGTTAAAAATATTAGTGTTTGGTGAATCAAGTAGATATATTGAAGTTGTTACGTCGTCCAATCAGAATTTCCATCGAAAGGTATTTGTAAAATGTACAATACATGGTGTTATGTTGATGATAACTTACCCCTGAGCGGAAATTATTTAAAATTATCAATTGAGAGAACAATTAAAGTTTATAGATAAGTGATATATTGATGAGTTATCCCTGAGTAGAAATAATCTAGAATCACCAAGAAAGGGAAAGTATTGAAGTGTTTGGTAAATAAAGAAATGATGAAGTGGTCCTAATATCGTGAATTCAAAGCTACAATTGAAAACGATAGTGTTTATTGATGAAAAGTTACCCCTGAATAGCAATTGATCAAAATGGTGGAAGGTGAAAATGTGAAGGTGTTTGGTAGATG
>WOGP01001449.1:0-19058 GCA_015342065.1 Leptinotarsa undecemlineata | reverse complement strand
GACTAATTCGTTGCGGCATAATTCCTTTGTATTGGTTTTTTTGGCCTTTGACTTCGCCGACACCTTTAAGATTACTATATCAGTTCAGCAATAACCTCTTCATTCGAGGGAAATTTTTCACTGGTGGGTGAGCATTTTTTTGAGGTTTGCAAACAGCCAATAGTCACTGGCTGGCATTTCGAAGCCCATTTCATGCAATTTTGCCATCGTTTTCATTGATTTGTGATACTGTGCATTGACTTTCTTTTTCTTCAGATGGGGTCGTTTTTTACATTTCCGGCCTTCAAACCAGAATAAAACATTCATTTTGACTACGCCTTTGGAAGTAGTAAAATATTATTTCATTAGTGTTTTGAAATAAAGGTTGGAGGTTAGGGGGAAGTTTTAAAATTCTTCTTGAGAGAGATTACAATATGACTCATCGTGATCTAAAATCAAACAAGTATAGTATTTTCAATACCAATCAAAATTCTTTTTCGCTATATTCGGATGAGATGGAATCATCATCGAGTTGAACAACGATCGGATTCATGGAATTTTGCACATAATATTTGTTCTCTTCTTTTATAACGTGGGCCATACAGTTCTTCCACACATCAGTATTACCTGTTTCATTTACCACTCTCCTTATATTGTCAAGCACCACAACATTCAAAGTTGGTGAATGATTACATTTCCGCAAGCTTTCTTTCATTGTGGCCCCAACCATTTCAATTGGATTGAACACACAATAGTATGGAGGTAAACGTAAGAGATTATGACCACGTGTTTCACACATCGAATCAATAATATACTCTTTTTTGAAATTACGTTGTTTTATGTCATGATTTCGCATAAAGTCAAAAATATCTGCTTTTTTGTGTTATTGTTTGGTATTAGTCAATAACCGAGAATGATATGAAGCGTTATCCATAACAATAATCGTATTATATCAGTTCGGACTTCCATTGTCTAATATAATATAAATAGATTTGAAATCCCTGAAAAAATAAAAGGATTAAACGAAAAAACAATTTTACTAAACACAAAAAACTGAAAATTACAAGGAATTAACATACAAGCTACAAAAAAAAATTAAAAATTGTTGAAATACTAATAAAAGCTGAAAAAATAAAACATATTATCAACAGAAATGATAAATAAAAATAAAGATTAAAAAATTCCAAACCAAGTTACGTCACGACGTTTCGATTGTTAGTATCCACAATCGTCTTCGGGTGATAACTGGGTGGTAACTGGGTGGTAATCGTCACCCATTTGTTTCAAAAGGTCTTCAGAAAGCCATATAGATTAAAGTACCCAAAAACACTAAGATTTTCACAAAAATCGGTTTGAACGATGAGATTGGAACCTTTGGTGTAAAAGTTGAAAACTTTTTCTAGAGGTCAATGACCCTTACATCAAACTGATATTTTTACACTCAACGCGCATTTCGCTAATAAGGTTAGCATCTTCAGGAGAAGCAAATTGATACTGAATCTAAAGACGAGGGTTAGCTGTTTAAATACCTAAAGTTTTTTGGTCTGATGCGGACTTTGTTTGTTAAATGATGATTATCCTAATTGATTTTTCGGAAATTAACTAGTGGAACCACTACCTGCAAATTAATTTGTCCGCTTTTTGATCTATTGTTGACAAATTATTGCAGGTAATGGTTCCACTAGTAAATTACCGGAAAATCACTTAGAATAATCATCATTTAACAAACAAAGTCCACTTCGGGCAAAAAGCTTTAGGTATATAAACAGCTAACCCTTGTCTCTAGATTCAGTATGAAAATCGGTTTGGAAAACCACTCACTACCTCAACTAACCACATGAACACACGGCACTGATAAAGAAATATTGTAAAACGGACAAAAAATTAATATTCAGATAGTCCAGCTAGCCGAGCCGTTATTCCTCAACTACATTTCATAGCACGTTTACTAACTATCTTGCCACAGGTTAAAAATGTATATGACTGTACCAGGAACGCTTTGAAAATAAAAGCACTGGTAGTATATACATTATCCATTTGCCGGGCAGTGATACTGAACATCATAGTACTCTTATTTTTTGCCGTTTCAATCGTGTTATTCGAATAACTTATAGATATGGAACATTCACGCACACTCTTGAGGGTACCAGATTCTATCCAGAAAATGACCATCTGCGAACGTAAATCGCTACTTGCACAAGCTCCGCAGCTCTCAGGGTATTTCGAGGATTTTTTGCAGTACTTTTGCATGTTGTTATGATCAAGGATAAGCAAATCCGGGCTATTAGGCCGTGATTGAAATAAAATTGCATTACCAAACGTTTCGTATGTTACTACGCCTGACATCTTCATTCGTTCATGTATTGAATGTTTAGACGAAGGTAGTATCTCGTGGGCTTAGTAATGACAGATAGTTGTTGTATTGTTCTCTCTAATTGTGACGCCTGCCATGGAAGTCTATGTTCGTATATTATACAGTGGGCGTCATCTGGAAAAAAATTAAATTGAAGGGGGGGTCTTGTGACACATAGTTTTGAAGCTCCTGACAAATGTTTCAAAACCCTAAAATGTAATGTCAATATCTTCAACTACTACAAAATAGCGGAACTTTTGATAATTGCCTGAATACATTTACATTTAACTACATAATATGAGGTAATAAACTTGGGGTCAGTTTAGAAGATGCTCGATATGGTTGCTTTGAAATTCTTGATATATGAACAGCCTATCCGATATGTCACGCCGAACATTTTCGAACACAGTAATGTCAATATATCTACAAATATTTATTATTCTCTACGGTATATCCAATATTGAAGCAGGTTCAGTTTCGTACACATTTTGCTTGGAATAGCCCCATAAAATAAGTTCAAAGGTATCAAATCTGGCGAGCGGGCTGGCCATTCTGTAGGACCTCAACGGCCAATACATCGGCCGGGAAAAGTAGTATTCAAATAGTTTATTATTTGTCTGGAGTAATGTGATGGTGCTCCATCTTGTTGGAATACAATATCAATATCGAAATCATTAGGATTCGCTTCGACGATTTCAGTTATGAGGTGATCAACAGTAGTTTCCAGCATATTCAAATACAGTTCCCCTGTTAAATTTTGATCGATAAATAGAGGTTCTACAATATGGTTTCCCAATATTCCTGCCTAAAAGTTATTTTTTTCTGGATATTGGGTATGTGTTTCCCGGAAAACGTGAGGGTTGGTGTCACTCCAATAACGGCAATTTCGTCTGTGAACATTGTCGTTTCAAAAAATGTACATTCGTCACTAAATCAAATATTGTGGAGATAGGTAGGTGGCCTTGCAATGGTTTCCGTCATGATTTCGCATAATTCTGTTCTTCAATCAGGGTCATCTTCAGTTAATTAGTGTACCATTTTGATTTTGTATCGATGATACCTATTCCTCTTCACAAGTCACCACGCAGTAGAAGGCGACACCTCACAAACATTCGCAACGGAATAAGTAGAATGTTCAGGATTTACTATTATCTCACCAATTATTTGCACTTGCTCTTCTTCCCGAATGAACGGAAAACCTGGGGGCTTTTTGTTATGTACACTACCGGCAGTTGTGAATTTGGATACAAGTTCCTTCAAATATTTTCTACAGATAGGACGATTCGGAAAACGTTCACTGAAAATCCTTTCGGTCTCGTGAAAGTTACGTGTCGTACTGTGAATAAAAATCGTTTCAATTTTTTCTTGCAATGGACCAGAAATGACCATTTTAGAGATTGTTGACGTGGTACCTTTCTACTAGTAGAACCTTATCGGGTTGTTGGAATAAAAAGAAATATATCTATAAATATCGATAATAATGAGTTTTTCTCCAGGAAATTATTAAATGTTCCGCCATTTTGTAGTAGGTGAATATATTGACTCCATATTATAGGGTTGTGAAGTATTCTTCAGGAGCTTCAAAATGATGTGTCACTAGACTCCCATTTTAAATTAAATTTTTTTTCCATATGGCGCCCTGTCGCCATCTTCAAAGTTTCATCTGTCATTTTCACTACAGAATAAAGTATTCATGAGTTGATTAGTTCAAAAAATAAAAGGGGGGGCATTAAAGAAATGCACTGTATGTTATTGTTGTTGTTGATAAATGCATTTACGATATTTGTATTTTCTTCATCGCCTGCTCTCCTTCCGTAGCATTATGAAAACTTTAACACTCATGTGATCAGGTGCTAATTGCTAACTCCAAGAGTATTGTTCGCTACATCTGAAATAATGTGCACTTTTGTGTTATTCTAGTTGAGATTTAGGTATGTGTAGGTAACTAATCAAACTCTTTTGATGGTTGTTAGAAAAGTCAGGAGAGGAATTGTATTTCGTGTGAATTGTAAATTACAAAGCGCTTTCAGTTGTTACGCCATCATCAGTGCGATACCTGCAAGTGAGTGATATTCAATGATATTTATTTTAATTTTAGATTGAACTTTAAATTCTCTCAATATCGTAGAATTACTTTCTCGTCAAGTGTATACAAGGAGATCCTGCTGCTGTCTTAAGGTACAACAACTTTAGTAAAAACCACTCTGAGTGGACATGAACATGAACATCACAATAAGCAAACAATTGCACAAAATGTGCAATGTTTTTTTTTTGAATATTTAAAAACATATTTTTAAAGAAAACCATCTCCAACGTGCCGAGTACGAGGAGGAAAAAGAAGTGAAATTGACACAAAGTGTTCAACTCTTCAACTATTACAGAACATATTTGGTTTGACAAATGATATATCTAGTGACCATAGTACGTACATTTTTCCATTCCAAAGTGAGCAAAGAAACATTCAATTGGGATTTTGAGAAATGTTGATTTTTGAAATGAATGATTTAATCGTCTATGTAAAGGAATATAAGTATATTTAATTGTACTTGCGTATTCAGGCAAAGGGGGTAGTTGTTTAATTCTTTGTCTATCTATAATGTAAATCTTCTAGAAAATCCAACTTATTAAAAATTTTTTAATTGACTTCTTTTAGAATTTGTGAATTACGATTGGGTCTAAAATTGTGTTCATTAAATTTGATATGTTGATCAAAAGCTGATTTGTCTGGTTTATTCAGGTGTTCCTTTATTCGAACTTTCAAAGGTCTACAAGTCCTTCCAACGATTCCTTTCCTGATTTATCAGTCACGTGTATGCAGTTTTAACAAATCTCACCTTTTGAGAAAAGGTTCATGAATGTTTTTTTCATCAACCCAACTACTTAGGATCAGCGCAAGTACCACCATTACATATATCATTAATTCCCTTTAGCCGACACGGTCGCCGACAAGCCGAATAATGTAAAACATGTTTGCCATAAAACGATAAATATTCCTAGTAGCTGCTGCCTCTCGGAGACCGAAAGACTGTGTTGACACAGCCTGCTTTGATTAACCGCTGTGCCTGATAGAAACGTAAGGGTTAATTCCACTTTCACTTAATTCCAGAAGCGTTGTGGATATAAAACAATATAAATTCACTTCCTGCGTCGTCAATATTATGTTTACAGAAGTGCCATCTCGTTGATTATGAATATATTAAGAGAGATGTATGTGCAGTATCGATGGGAGAGCGATGAGGATTCTTGACGCGAGATAGATATGTTTGCTTTATTCTTGTGGGTGTAACATCACTTCTCGAATCCCTATAAATTGAATCAGCGGTATATAGGCGCATTCAATTGTCAAAGCGCACCTCCATCAGAGCTCTCGATTCGATGTTTATCTTCACTTCGGATATCCATATAGCGTGCCATTCTTGATTTTCTGTCATGTTTGTTCTCATTCGAATTTCGTTCTAACGACAAGAAAGGAATTTTAAATAATCCACCAAACCAGTAATCAACGGTGAAATTATAAATGATGTTTTTAACGCAAATCCTCCTCAGTAAACATCAAATATGAAATTGGTTACCTGGTTTTTCAAATCTTTTCCACAAGGAAACGCATGGTATTATATGGGGTGTTTCAAATTCGATCCTCACCATTGGGATCTCGGAAACTATGAGAGATACGAAGATGATTAAATTGGGACAAAGTTGCGCATTTACCTACCACTATGTCGTTGAAAAAGTTTTGAAATTCCGAGTATATCCGGAGATATCCGGAAAAACAGAATTTTCGTAAAAGAGTTTTTAATTTTTCTAGCTTTATTTTTCGAAGGATTCGAAAATAACCAGATTTTACTTTTTCAATTACACTCAATGACATATTTTTAATTTTGTTATTGTACATGTCATTGAATTTGATACAAATTCATTACAAATACGATAAAAACAGTGTTAGGACATTGGAAATGTATTTAAATTTGTATCCGGAAAGACGACAACCACATCGAACTATGTTCAAGTTATTGGATCAAAATCTCACCGAGTTTGGTTCATTTGAAAAGCCCAGGAAAAATTCGGCGACAGAATGGACCAAGAAACTAAAGAAAATTTGATAAATTCAAAAAATTCAAAATAGAAAGAATCCAATGTAGCTCCCATAAAAAAAAGAAAGTTGATGATGGTGACCGGAAGACGAAACGTCGGGTAGCAAATCTGAAAACACCTTTATGTAGCAGGGAAAAGTGGCAAAATGTAGAAGTGCAATCTATTTTTAAATCCTTCGAAAAATAAAACCAGGAAGAAATTTTTAAACAGATATTGTTAGTCACGTAAATGCGCAACTTTGCCCCAATTTAATCATCTTCGTATCTCTCATGGTTTCCGAGATCTCAATGGTGACGATCGAATTTTAAACACCCTGTAGGTGGCATGTGCTCATAATACTAGTAAAGGTTTTCAAGAGACCCAGTAGAAATCAGTTGAAATCCAAAATATTATTTGAAAGTGGTATTGGTTTGTTTCATGGTGAATTTTACTAATTATCAAATATGATTTGAAATCTACAAAAAAAAAACAAATAAAATGTAAATGAATAACTAAAAAAAAGGAAATAACAAAACATTAAACAGTTGAAAAAAAAATAAAAATCGATTTCAAACCAAATTGCTTCACGACGTTTCGATTGTTAGTAGCCATAATCTTCATCGGGTGATGACTGGACGATTCTTCCAAGAGATGACTAATTGAGGGTCATTCGAAAGCTTTTCATCTCTTTATTTCTTCTTTTCGCTTCACCTGTTCAGCGGAAGTTGACTGTGTTTCCGCCTGATCACAGGTTTCCATATGTTGCGTATCTCTACGTTAGCTTGGCTGAATGTGTTGTTGGACAACATTAATGAAACTCCTTTGAACTTCCTCTTGAACCAGTGTTCCTCCTTGTGGATGATCTTAGCTTGGGCACTCGGCAGACTTTCAGTGGCCTCTTAGTTTCACCGATATAGTATTTTCCGCACTCGACGGGCATCCCACAAATACAATTCTTGGAATCGCAATCCGCTTTTAGTGGCCTGGTTTTCGTGAGGTTGCTACAGATGGTGTTTTCGGATCTGAAGCAGGTTCTGGACCCAATTCTTCTTATCCTTTCCGACAATCGTCTGAAGTAGGTAAGGGCAAGCGCTGGTTGTGATATCTTCTTTTGAGGCTCTTGCTGTCTTCGAGAAAAGTCTGTTCTAACATCACCATCTTAATTTTTTTTCAGTTTCCTTTTAAATTAATCAATGTTTTACTTATTTAAAAAAAAATTATACTCCGTGATTATTTTCATCTTCTATCTTGATTATTTTATTCGTTTTATTGTAATTTCATTTCACGTTTTATTACTTAATATTTTATTATTTATTATTTGTTCTCTCATAGATTTCAAATCATATTAGACTAATTTCAGTCCGAACTAATAAATTCACCAACACATAAGTTTCCTCAACTTTTTTTGCAACATGGCCCAAATTTTATAGACTCGTGTGAATATGCTCAGCTTCCACAATCTGAAAAACGTAAGATCTATTTGAGAACTTTATGGAGGTGCAGAGAGGGCAGACTTCTAGTTGATACGTGGTTAAAGTATTTGCACATATACTTTTCTTTTCCAGTTTGTTTCTAAAAAAAATATTTATGGATAATATATACATGTTTCGCAGTTTCTACACTAAAATATCTCCTCAATTAAATTTTTTTCAAAATGATTTTTTCACAATTGATCCAATATTGTAAATACATTCTGCTTGTTTCGTTCTAAGGAAAAATGGTCAGTTGTCATTGTAGGTTAACGGGGCTATGTGACGAATATAGTACTTGTCCAGCATATCATATCACCACCAATCTATAGAGGAGAGTCGTTAAGACACTAATCGATCGTAAATTCACTCTCAGTAAATAGCAGAAGTTTTGATAAAGAACTGGGTTACTTCAGAAGTCGGTAGAAGGGATTTCAGCCTTCAAGACAACAAGAGCCCTGACGGAAGAAAAGTCATGCTTATGTCATAGGACTGTTGAAGGGGATAAAATATATTGGGTGTGGATACAATATAAAACCTGATTCAGATTGGGAACATAATTCCTAGCAACTTACAAAAACCAAACCACAAAAGCTCATTAGACTGCATTGTTTTCCAGAGACGGAAGAAATTGATAGGTCTGATGGCTCCCAAGAAAAAACCATCAAACGCGAATATCGATTCCAAGCATTTATTAGATACCATGTAAATGGAGCAATTCCTTTTTCAGTGAAAGAAAGAGGACGTTATGATTCCGTATTGGTAGGTATAAAATAAACTACAAAACACAAATTCAGGTATAGAGACCCACCAACAAGTGAAAAATCTTCTAGGGGATACTAGGGGGAACTTTAACAAAGCTGAATTCGCATTAAACAACGCGTCATGTCACCTATATAGTCTAGAAGTATCAGGAATAGTTCAGTTATCAACCAAAAATGATTGTGCAATATGAAAACGTCAATTAGGTCAACTGCTTTTGTTTTTTCTTTCAATCATCATTTCTATTAAATTTTAGTTTTCATTGTTAATATATTTTTGACATTTTACTCATTGTTTTACGTATTGCCTCTTTCATTTCCTTTTTGATGACATGCTATTAAGAAACACCTTGAAGTATGGTCTAATTTTATTTGTGGATAGAGCACAAGAAGATCCACTCCCCATTCACCTGTAATACAAATAACTGTTCAATTTCGGTGGTATTTGAAACTAAGGGACAATGTCGGAAAATAGCATATATAAAGGCAATTTTTCGCTCAAAGAAATCTAAATCCTCATGAATGATCATCAAGGAAGAAACTGAATTAATAGCACTTCCGTAATTTAATTAAAAGTATAATATTTTCGTGTAGTCTCCAACTCTAATTAATTGTTTACACTTCACAAAGTAGATCCTTGCTCACAAACAACTCTTCTCCATAGAGTTGATGATCACAAAAATAAGAAGGAGTTTTAATTTCACCCGTTGAAGAAACCTATTCCGGTCTTAACCTGTAATTTGAACTTTTCAATCGTAGCAAATTATAAAAACTTCCAGAAAAACAAATTAGGAACATAAAGTCTGCCGAGTGAATTTCGGGAATGAAAGTTGAAAATTGATGAAATCAGTGGCCGACGGTGGAGTTTCTCCAAATGACGAAATATAGGTAGTGTTCTTCCATATAAGCAGAATGTATATAATAAGGTTACTGAGACTTTTATTAATCAGAAAAAATATTACTGGAATTGTACCTTGATGATTTAGCTCTCTAGTTGCACCGCCAAAGTTTTAGACACTGGTCAGAGAGGCGGTAAGTCCCTCATGCCATGGTACCATACGCACACACACGCCTGGTACTCGAAAGTACTCGTGTCAGTGTTAATACATATAGTATGATACAAAATAAAATTATTTTAAATGAGAATGGAACAAAATATAGTACCCTTTATGCACTTCAGCCACCGGAGCCATCCTCCAAATATGTGGCCAATACAAGTTCTGCCTCAAGATCAGGGAACCCAATTCACTTCAGAAAAGTGGCGAAACAAGTTTGAAGTCATTGAATAGTATAGTAATTTTTATGACTGTTAGCTTGGTTAGCTATTTCGAACTTCACTGTGTTGCCATCAACACAGCCGGTAGGGTAATTGTGGGGTAACCAGATTTTATACCACAAGAACTCCATTTCGGGACCATTAACCCAAAACTATGACCTGTTGTGATGCAAGGGCCTGCATCCTCTACAACCCGGGTAAACTAGGCCACTAAGCTGAACCTAGCGAAAGAAAAATTGGATGGTCCAGCTGCCCGGCGAAACGTTTGGCATCCTTCGAGACTACAATATCTATTCAATCTGTAAGACTTTGTTCTACTACAAGCAAATCCAATTTGTCCTGCAATAATAAAACTCCGAGAAAGAACGTGAAACTCGGAGTATCAGGAGTAGGCCAGTTATCAACCAAAAACGATTGTGGATTGTGGAAATATTTTCAATTAGCTCGAGATATTTCTTCTTATATACAGGGTGTCAACTCGAAAACTTCCCTCCCTTAATCCCACCCAGTACTCAATGTAAGGAATCGAAGCAGAAGGTAACTAACTTTTGCAGGAGGATCTGTTACATTTCCAGGTTTACCTCCGTCCGCTTCAAAATCTGATACTAAAAATTGTTTATTTCTGTTGTCCCGATAAGGTCAAAAAGGGGGTCAGTCTTGTAGCTTGTGCCCTGTAATACCCAAATTCCGAGGAAGAACGCGAAACTTTCCATATTTATCATTTGAAATCAATTCGGCAATGAAAATATCTGGATCAAAGTTCAATGAAGGGCAGTTGTAACGAAACGGTTAATATTTTATACTTGAAGGATCTGATGCATCTGATGGATGTCTGCTATAATATGACTCTATCACCAACACCAAAGTTGGATATTCTCAGATTGAATAGTGAAGTGAAGTATATTGCCATTGAAAATAAATTCATGGTAAATTCTAATTTTGATTTATTTCTCTTCATATAAATAATTTCTATATTCGATATGATGGTTGAGATATTCATTACTGGGAATAATATTATGTCTCTGTTTTTTTTCGTAATATTTTCAACTAACCTTCAACTCCATCACCGCTAATTATATCTGGAATCGTGAGTACATCTTGATGTACAACATCGATTGCCAACTATATTCAAAATATATTCAGATACTAGAATGAATTTTAGTTGGGATTGATAACTTTGGCGATAATTCTAGATTCAATCACAGATCCTCTTTTGGCCAGTCTGTGGTCCGAATCTCAATTGTGTTACACAACAATTCTTTTCTCTAATCTCCCCACAAATCTTCCATTGACAAAATTTAAGGCAAACATTGTTCCCCAATTTACTGAAAACGTCCCAACCCAATTACATCAACAACAACAGCTCTCCACGGCCTACTAGAAAGTGAAATAAATCACAGATAAAAGAACATTTAATCCGGATAGTTAATCATCGGCTACTTTCGTTTGTTTTAGCCAAGGCCATCTTGAAAATGGTAATAAATGAAGTGTCATTATTTTCTTTCGGTTTGACTGATAAGAATGTGTACTCCTGGGACTAGAGGACCTGAGGAGTTCAAGAAGATGTCAAGATCTGTATAAAAAGGTCCCTGTTGGGACGCGTGAAAAATGTTGCAGAGATAGGTGTCAAAAATGATATGAGGCTTTGGTGCAGGACCGGTGTTAGCAAAAATCATCTTGAAGGAACGTGTTGGATTTGGTCCGTAAAATTACGAACAAAAGCGATATCTACGAATTCGATTGGAAAATAATATTTTTCATTTGTTTCGAGATGAAGTGTTGCCGCCAGATTTTACAACCAAGGTAAAGAAAGTCATTGAAATGTTTAAATCTACGGATATGTATCCAATAGCAAACAGCTGACATGTGTGTCTATCATAAATTTAACTTTGAGGCGAACCAATGAATATCTACCTGAACATACTGGTTGAATATTGGCAAGTGAGAGGGCTAAACCAATAGTGTTAAAATTCATCAAAGAGTCGACAGTGAATAATAGTATATATCAAAACGCATTTTATCGAACAAAAGTTGAACAAGAATCGAATATTGGAATCTGAGAGACTCAAAGAGAGTTCATTAAAAAGAAACAGAAGTTATAGACACAAAAGTAGTCAGGATTAGGAATGTACTTTCATAATATGGGAATATATACATAATATTCAAAGATACTTATTACATATGAAAATATCTTGTAGCTAATTGTAAGTATATATTTAGTCTTTGTAAGACATTATTTTAAAACTGATTACTGTTTTGTCTCACAGGTCAATACATCAGAGTCTGGCATGATGTCATTATGTAATAGCATTCGCTAAATTGATAGACATACTTAGATGTTAGATAGACATACTTACTACGTGATAGGAAATCATAATGAAAAATGAGAAATACAACTTTCTGTGTCGTATAAAAACGTAAGAAGTTTTATTTTTCATTTTTCATAACAACGTTCATTCTCTTATACAACTCTGTAATACATCATAATGAACGCATAAGATATCTTTTGCAAAACATGAACTGCAGGAAATAATAATAGACAAGTCCCTTGAATGTTTTTTGAATATCCTCCTGTTCATTTTGATATCTAGTAACGCTTGACCGTAATGTAGGTATTTATTATATTTGGGTATTTTTGATATTGATATCATTATCAATATACATGTTATAAGCATAACATGTTATATGCATAACATGTTATATGCATATACATGTTATATGATATAACATACATATTTCGAAAAAAAACCTTAGCAGCTTTGGCATCTTGGTTATAACCTTGTACATTGTGTTGCACTGCTGCCACCTTAGCATATTTTAGTATGGGTTCCCAAATCCGGTTAAGCGTTAGCGCCTCTTTTTTTCTGTTGTAGTTTTCAGTATGTTTATAAATTTCTACCCGTACAAGCCGACTGTGGTATCAATGATCGGGTGCAAGTAGTTTCATATGAAACAGTATCGTATGATCTCCTCCATTGAACGCGTGTTCCGCTATTGCCGATTTCTTTATTTGACCTAATTCAGTTTCTTCGATGTTCATTCAGCCTTCTACCCATGTATCTTTTGGTGGTGGTGGAAGAAGATTTATACCCCTCAGGTTACTTTTTGTGGGGCCATTTAAAAAGTAGAATATACAGCCCGGTTTGTTAGCAGAGTTACGTCAACTTATTATTACCGAATGTCGTGAAATAACCCCAGACATGCTCCAAAATATCAGACAACGTTTTGAGATTAACTTATATTCATGTATGGCAGTGAATGGAGAACACTTCGAGCATCTACTATGAATCAATTTAGTTTGCAATGATCTTAGTAAAATTCATGCACAATTTTTCAATTTTCAAGTTATGTAATTTTTTCAATATTTGTTTTTTTTTCGTGAATTGTTCAATTATCTTTCGAATAAAATGTGAATTGAAAAACGAAACAGTTGTTTTTCCTGCAATAGAGCGCCAAAATGAAAATTTAAGTAGTGAACACTCACATGTCTGAATTCCTTATGGAATTACCTTTTCAATGCCGTGTCACCCTTAGTACTTTATCTAATCAAATTGTATGAGTGAACAAGGGGTGGGGAGAGAAATACGACTGTTGAGATAACGATTTGTTCCCCTTAAATTTAAAATTGACGTGTTTTTGCATTATTTTCACAACACATGTGTTTTGAAGAATTCGTTTTCGATATCGGGTTAAATCTAACCATAATTACAAATTTCGTCCGCCATTTTTGAGCCACTATCTTGATTTTTTGCAGTGAAAAACAATTCATAATTTCCGACCCTGAAACCACCACTTATCAATTTTGAATCAAATCGGACCATAATTGCAAATCTTGTCCGCCATTGTGAAGCCACCATCTTGTTTTTTCCTCTAGAAAAACTCCATAATACATTGTCACCGAATTTATATCAAATCAGCTTGCAAATGAAGTATCATAATTTGGAATACGGAATAGTTTTTTCCCGCAAGAAGGCGTCAAAATTGAGAGTTAGGTAACTAAAATTGACATGGCTGAATTCTTTATGAAATTACCTTCCCCTCGAGGAGGACACTTCTAAGAAATCTGCCTTCAATATATGCTGTTCTGAATCGATTCTTTCACAGAAAAATAGCTTTAAAACAATAAAATCTGATTCCCAATCAAAAAGTGTATTTATCCAAAGAATCAAAGTAAACCACGTCAGATCAGTAGTTCCGATGCTTGTTTGCTGATTGTTTTTCCGACGCCAATCTGAACATATGACGCACTCCTGGAAAAATGGTAAGGATAAATTGAAGTCGAGTTTATGGAGTACCTTCCTCGAAGGAAAACTATAACGTGTACGATAACCGTAACCGCTATTAGATCCTCGGGGAACTGGCAGACCTGGAGCGGTCGTTTCGGAGAATCGCCAACGAAAACAAGAGATAACTAAGGTGCTGCACGAATGGACGAGATATCTGACAATTGTGGAAATAATAGACGAAGGAAAGCGAGGTTATAAAATCCGAAGACGCTCAGATACCATCGATGAGGTTACGGTGACTTTGGGAGCGGATTTCTTGGTTTCTACGGGGTTGGAACACTATTTCGAATGTTTTGTTCTTTTTCCTAGATGTGCACGAGCACTACAAGAGGATCTATTAATCGATCTGAGAGCGGTGTCTGTTGAATTTACGTAGGAAAATATTCATTTAGACGGACCGTTTTCAACATGTTAGTTTATGAAGAAAAGTATAGTTTGAGGTGTATCAAGATGAACCAAGAAGCGAAAGACAAATGTATTTTGTCCCGTATTTCTAACATACAGTGTGAGCAATCTCAAGTTATAACTTCTTTATTATTAAATTGGAGAACTAATAGACTCTATAGGTCTAATAGACTCTATTAGAACAGACTTGGGCTAAAAGACAGCAAGAGGCTCACAATTAAGATAAGCCAATCACAACCAGTGCTTGCACTTCCCTACATCAGAGGATTATCGGAAAGGATAAGAATTGGTTCCAAATACAACATCAGAACCCGCTTTAGATCTGGAAACACTATCCGTAGCCACCAAGGCCACCAAACGCAGACTGGGATCCACGAATAGCATTCACCCTATGTGTGCGGCAAATCCCATATCGGTGAAATTAAGAGGCCAATGAATTTCACATTGCCGAGCACAAGAAACACACACTGCGAGGGAAAACCGGCAAATCAGAAAACGCAGAGCATGTTTGTTCGACCTATCAACATAACATCGATTGGTCCTAAGCTGAGGTCATACACAGAAAGGAACATTGGTTTAGGATGAAATTTAAAGAAGCTGCATACACGTTGTTCAACAACGTATTCAGCCAAGCTAGCGTAGAGATACGCAACATATGGAAACCCATCATCAAGCAAAAAATGGTCAATTCCGGCGAAACGGTCATCTCCCACTAGACCAGTGAAGCGAAAAAAGGAAAGCGGAGATAAGTGAGAGTACTCGAATGACCCATAAATAGTCATCTCTCGTGGGAATCAGTTCAGTCACCACCCGAAGACGATTATAGATACTAACAATCGAAACGTCGTGAAGTAATTTTGCTTGGAATCTCTTAATTTTTTATATTTATCTTTATTACAATTGTTCTATTTTTTTATTTTATTTCACTATTATTTTTTGCTTAATATAATTGTTATTTTCAGCTATTCATTTGTAATCCTTCTTTTTTAGTTCTTTCAGGGATTTCAAATCATTTTATATAACATCAGACAATGGAAGTCCATACTAATAAAATTCATCATGAAACATTTTCAGTCTCCTTCAAACTTTAAACTAGAAGTGTCCTTTCCGCTGATTCGTTAACCTATTTTGCAAGTACAATAACAGGCACATTAGTAGCTGTATTGCATAGAACTGCCGTTTTTGAACGGTTCTGAAATTAAAACCTGCTAACGCCCTGTTCATTCATAAAAGAGATATTTTGTTGTACCGTGATTCTAGGTGATACTAGAAAAAATGGTGAATGCACACAAACACATTTTCAGGAACTTTTACAAAGGTTAAAATTGTACTGAAGACCCCCTGATAATCAGTGAGTTATGAAGAGCCATATTGGTAACCAGAAAAAGTGAAAGTAATTATTTGAGTCTGAAGTATTATTGAAGAATACAAGTACAAGCGTTCCAAATAAAATTTTTGAGTTTGTGAATAAAATAATTAGTCAATAAATAATTGATAATAAGTGAACCATTTTGTAAAAAAGTCGATTAGTTTGGCAATACTATTTTCAGACTGAAGGAAACAAACAGCGTTCTTTGAAATGTAAACAAATCCTGGGATATTTTGTAAAATAGTTGTCATAAATTGAATCATGACCACAAGGTTTTCAATCACTAGGTTGTTGACCCGGTACACAGTAGTGAAAATAATTGGAATGGTAATGAATATCATTATCCATACAGTACATTTATTTTGAACGGGTCCACTCAAAAAATTGAAATTCGGAATAATGAAATTATTGCATGAATACTTTATTTTGAAGTCAAACTGACAGATGTTAATATCTTCAACCACTACAAAATGGCGGAATTTTAATGATTGCCTGAATATATTGACGTTTAACTACATAATATGAGGTAATAAGATTGAGGACAGCTTGAGGCTTGTTACCTTGAACTTCTTGACATATGAACAGCCTATTTCATATTTCACACCGAAAATTTTCGAACACACTAACGTCAATATCTCTACAAATATTGATTATTCTCTGCCGTATATCCAATACTGAAGCAGGTTCAGTTTCGTACACTTTTTGCTTCAAATAGCTCCATAAAAAATCCAAAGGTGTCAAATCTGGTAAGCGGGCTGGCCATTCTGTAGGACATCGACGGCCAATTCAACGTCCGAGAAGATCAATATCCAAATAATTTATTACTTGTCTGGCATAACGTGGTGGTACTCCATCTTGTTGGAATACAATATCCATATCGAATTCATTAGGATTCGCAGTAGTTCAGTAGTTTCCAGCATATTCAAATACAGTTCCACTGTTAAATTTTGATCAATTAATAGAGGTCTTACAAGAGGGTTTACCAATATTGACAGATTGTTGACGTGGTAACTTTCTACTAGTAAAACCGAAAACAAAATGAGAATATTCTAACTGAAAATGATGTTCATTGTCCTACTGACATTTTTTGACATTTCTATAAACAAAAAATACCTTAACAAACCTTATCGGGTTGTTAGAATTGCCATATCGCAGATAAAAAAGAATATTTCTAGAAATATCGATATTAATGTGTTTGTCTTCAGGAAATTAATAATTGTTTCGCCATTATGTAGTAGGTGAACATATTGACTTCATATTCTATGGTTGTGAAGTATTCGTAAGGAGTTTCAAAATGATGTGTCACAAGACCCCCCTTTCCATTTAATTTTTTTCCCAGATGGCACCCAGTCGCCATCTTGAAAGTTTCATCTGTCAATTTCACTTCAAAATGAAGTATTTATGCATTAATTTCATTATCCAAAATTTCAAATATTTGTTCACCCGTTCAAAAAATAAAAGGGACATTGAAGAAATGCACTGTATAATCAGAATTACTTCAGATACTGGTTCAATATTATGGTTGGGAGAGGATTCCGTTTTGTCTGTTTTAATGTGTTTTGTAGCTCCATTTCTCAATAAATATGTATTCTGCTGTGTCGTGTTAAATATTTGTCGATAGGAATTTTGTACCCTATACTTTGATGCGAAATTACAATTTTTGCCTCTTTTCATATCAATACTATATAAAAAAAACTCAAGCTTGAGAGTATAGTGAAATACGTGTCGCGGTTTTTTAAAACTTTTTATAGTTTCAATATGAATTTTCATCAAGTATCGGCTAGTTCTATTCAATTATATGATGTCGATAAGCGAGTATCGACCAATTATTTTCTACGAACTCAAATGAAACCAAAGCGCCGCCGACATAGCCCGGAAAACTAAAAAGGCATTTGGCAATTATAGTTAAATAACACAATGTTCGACGTTGATCGGAGAATTTTTTTTCTGGGGATTTAGATGAACCCCAAAGTGGTCGACCTACAGTAATCCAAGACGAAGATTTGATAACCCTGGTGGAGACTGACCTTTCACAAACGGTGCGTAGGATGGCGAAAAACCTGTGATTCAGCTCCTATGCCGTTTTTAAAGGTTTAAAACGTATTGGAAAGGTGAAAAAGCTCAAGAAGTGTCACGTTTCGAAGTCTTTCGAACTCTAATAAGTACCCGCTTCTAATAAACAGCAAACCAAGCAGCAAAATATATTGTAATGAATCTGAATTTGATTCGTTACAATATCTTGATCACTTCTTCATGAAAAATAATTGTAGTGTAGATAAATTCAATTCTTATGTTCTCGATTATGACTTGACAGATCACTTACCTCTATTTCTTCAAAATATAAATTTGACTCAAAAAAGACAACCAAGACATTGAAACAAAAAGAATGGACAACTTTTTAAAATTCCCGGGATGTAAACGGAATGATGGAAATTCGATACGTAGAATTGGAGAATATATTTAGAAATACCTACATGAAAACTACAAAACTAAAAACCAACAAAATGAGAAGAGCGTGGATAATACCAGATATTTTGAAAAATGAGGTATACAATCAATTATGGATGGACCCTGGCAATACTTTGTTGGTAGAGAGGTACTATATTCTCAAGAATAACCTCAGTCGAACAATCACAAGTTCAAAAAAAATTACATTAATTGAATCATTTTCAAAAGTCCCAGTACCTTGAGTGAATTATAGAATGCGCTTAATGAAATCAGTCCAAACAAAAATCGAATCTATGGAGGTTAATGACAGGATCCTATATTCTGAATATAAAAGTGCAAATCAGTTAAACATATATATCATAGTGAACTGGGGTGAAAATATGCGTCAGAAATAACAGCACCACCAAATTTTTTTGGAAATATTGACAAATCTAAGTAATAGCATATTCATGAAACCTGTGAGTGAAAGAGGCGTAATGAACATGATAATTATTTGCTTTTGCGCAACTAAAACGATTCATTTTTGGATCGGATTGGAGATGTTAGATAGATAGATAGATAGCACTTTATTTCCAACAGGCATTCACCCAATTACAGGAAATGTACAAAGGTGTTGATGAAAATATATGCAAAACAGTATA
>WOGP01001448.1:0-19062 GCA_015342065.1 Leptinotarsa undecemlineata | reverse complement strand
CGCTTGTTTCCATCTTCTTTCGTCCCAATGCATACCCTATCAGGAAACATGCACGTTGTGGAAATTATCAAATCTCTTCCTAAATTTGACAAGCTATAACTATCGACATCGAAATAAGGCAAATTTTGAAATAATTGGAATTAAAATAAACAAACAATAAAGCTTTCGGTTCTAATTGCTTTTGGTTTGTTGATGACTTTTATGGGCTTTTGAGAATAACAGAAGTATATTCTCAAACATTCAGGCAATAGTTCCTTGGAATTCAATATTTAAGTATTAAAATAATATTTTGTTGAGTTGTGTCAAATCTCATACTCACATGCGAATCATTTCCAGACAGCCAGACTATTCTCTCTTATCAGCAGATAACGTATATTGCAGAGAGTATGGGACAAGGGCAATCTCTAGAAGAATGTCTAATATCGATGTTTCGTGAGATGCGATCAACTCTTCAGTATATACAGTTCTGTATATGAGGGGTTCAAAGCTGAAATGGACCAAGTCCATAATAGCGATGTTTTTCGATAGACCCTGCATGATACTCTTCAAAGGTCATTATTTTCAGTGCAGTAATGAAGCAAGTCCTTAGTAAGTTTTTTAAGCTATAGATGGAGCGGAGAATTATGTCGCATATCGTTCAGAGCATTAGTGAACCAAGTCCAAGTTAAATTTTTCACGCTTTTTCTGTGTGAAAATATTAGTGTTATGGCCAATACCAATAAAGATGATTGTAATTTATCGAATTTTAATATCATATGACTTGATGAAATGAAACTAGGAACTTGATACTATAAATCCTCAGCGTCAAATTCACGCAATTCTATGTCATTTTTGTATTCAGTCTTTGAGGTTATGTAGTGCATATTAACAGCATGAGTGAATTTCATGGACCTACCTCAATACAGGGATTCGTTCACAGTCTCAGATTCAGAAAATGATGTACCCCTAATTCAATTTTTACAACCCAACCAAAGACTACGTACAGCAGAAGTTCGAAATGGCAAGTAATAATCACTAACGTATTTTTGGATGATTTTTTTATTAGTATTGTTCATTTCAGAAGATGCAGTGGTTCGCGAAGTGTGAGAACGGGGTCGGAAAAGAGCTCGCAACGAAGCGAATTGGGACAGGAATAAAAGAAATATTCTGAGAAATACTGGCAAAACTTACGAAACGAAAAAAAAATGTGTTTCAGCTAAATGTTTCAATCCTGATTATAACTGTGGATGCCGCAAGCAGTGCGGGCAAAAGCTAATATTGGAGATTTGTCAATATTTTTCGAATCATTTTGGAAACTAGCAGATTACAGCAAACAGAACATTTTTCAGCTGGGTTTAGTGAAAATGTCTACAGTAAGAAGAAAGCGTCCAAGAGATGGTTTTGGAACAAACAAAGCCTCATTGTTTGAACATACTATACTTTTTCAAGAAGCCAACATCAATGTGTGCAAAAACATTTTTGGGTACACTCCAAATTAGTTGAGGACGACTGTTTAGATGTCTAGTTAAAGAAGACGTTTTTGCAGTAATGGATAATAGTGGTAAAAATATTCACACATACAAAATAGATGATTCTGATATAATCATGCATATCAAATCTTTCCCTTCTTACCAGAATCATTACAGCCGGAAAGATAATGAGCAGGGGAAATACCTTAATCCAGAATTGAATATTCGCAAGATGTATGCTCTTTATGTTCAAGAATGCTCTAAAGCAATTAAAGAACCTGTCAAAGAAAAATTCTACTACAAAGTGTTTTCCAGGAAATTCAATCTCCACTTCAAAATTCCCAGCAAAGACACGTGCCGTTTGTGCGATGATATACACCTGAAGATTCGTAGTGACACTGACGGAAACAAAAAGAAGTAACTAGAAATACAAAAAAAAATGCATTAAGCTCGTTCTGATCAGGCCAAAGATACTTTGAGAAGAGATCAGCGAAATGCATCTGATGAATGTTATGTCTGCACATTCGACTTACAGAAGGCACTTTTATTTCCGAAGCTTTCTACATTAGTGGCATATCACAAACGCAACTTTCATATTTATAATTTTGGTATACATTCTTTCAACTTGGATACAAGCTTCATGCATGTTTGGGATGAGACACAAGGAGGACGAGGCTCTCAGGATGTAGCTTTCTCTCAAACACCTCAAAGAACATGCTGGTACCTCCGAGAAAATTATTTTGTTTTCAGATTCCTGCACAGGGCAGAATCGTAATATTGAGATTTCTCTCAGTTTGCTGAAACTTGTGCATGATCCTTGCATAGCTGCAAAAACAATAGATTAAAAATTCTTGGTATCTGGTCACTTATTTCTGCCAAATGATTCAGAATTTGGAAATTCTAAGAGGAAGCAACCACGCTATGCAGTTATTGAAATGAAGATGAATTATTTCCTTAGTACTAAAGCACTAGAAGAAACCGTACTCAATATAAAACAGGCACTGACGGTTTTGCTGTGAACTGGTTGAAAATTCGGTGGCTTCGTTTTGGACAAGAATTTTTAATTAAATTCCTGGATACTTTCAATACTTTGAGTGGATTTCCGTGAAATGAATGTCAAGAAAACAAGTGGCCCAGGAAGATATTTGGATTCTCTGAAGAATGTCCAATAAACATCCCTTTATACTACTCGTAGGCCTATTACTTCATCTAAAAAAAATTACATGATTAGTCTGCTTCCTTGCATTCCTACAGTGTACCACAACTACTTTCAAAATCCACTATTGGAAACTTCCACCCGAGGCACTCAACTGCAACCTGAAATTGCAGATGATGAATTAGTTTATGATGAATAATATAAAAAAGCATTGGTCCCGTTTGAATAAATAAAGTTTATTTCTTTTTATACTGAGCTTGTTTCTTCTGTATTTATAAAATATTCAGAGGAAAAGTGAATCAAGTCCAACAACAGAAATGAAAAAAAAAAAAAATATAAAAGTGAAACCATTAAATTTCTTGGTCCGATGATGGCATCCATATTCAAGTTATGATTATATGGGAATTAGTCGTTGACAAACAACTTCAAATCTTCATATCTCAAATTCACCATAAAGAGACTTGGTTCACTTCAGCTTTGAACTCCTCATACAAGACCTTTAAAAAATTTACCATTATCGTACATGTAACTTGATGCTTATGTATTGCAAACGTAATAATGTCTTCAACTTTTATCAAAGCATATGGGGGGTTGCCTTTCTGTATTCTTATAATCTCTAATATCAATATCATAGAACAAACATGAATATTTTCGATGAATACTCAAATCATTGTCAAATCATGTAAATCCTTTGTGAAATCGACAGGAATAGATATTGCAGTAGTCTTTTCTGATCTCACCAGCAAATTACGTAGTCAGTATCAGATTGTTACAAAATTGCACGATTTCATGAACAATTTATAAAGTGACTCATTACCAATTCCCATAAATATTACTGAATCTGTCCCATTAAATTTCTCTTTATGACTTTCATTTTGTCGTAAGAGAATTTTAATAAAATATTTAGCTTCTGGTCAAAATTTATGAGAAGAATAATCAAATGGGCTTGCATAGTTTTGTGCATCCAAGCGAACCACAACCACACATCGAGTGACGAAACAGGTTCACCAACTCACTATAAATTGAATGAGGTAATAAAAACCGTCACTAAATTCACCTTTTTATAGATACCTTAACCGCGGTGGACCCATATTGACTCTTTCGTAATGGGTTTTCGAGAAATTCGAGTTGTTAAATTGAAAAAAGGAATCCTTCGTTTATACCTGCCCCGGTCAGAATGGGATACATTCGGTTTATTCGAAAACAATATCGATAAATTTGCCGTGTTCGGTGCGGAAGTTCAATATAGTCTAGTTCATAATTATCATTTCGCAACCATTGATTTGTCCTTTACCGAAAATTTTGATTGACGTTTCGTTCTATTCGTGACTTCACCCAGGATAATTTGAAATTCGAGTCAGATTCCGAAAGCAACAGCTTTGACATCAATAACTGATTCATATGACGAAAGAAGGGGTTCTTTTTCGAAACCTATTGCAGATATTCATTATTGAAATGAAAACCTTTCGAAATAGGCATGCTGAAAATAACCACTGTTTGATAGCTCCCATTAAAAAACGGGAAAAAGGCCAGAAAGTAATTAATTTCCTACGCCTCTGTGAATTTGTTTTTCGCGCGGTTCAGTTTGTGCGGAAAATATAACCTACTTGATATACGGATTTCGCTACTGTAAAGAGAGGGTTAAAATCGCTAATAAACTTTGTTTGAGTAGGCGATGCTTTTTGGTTGCCAGGTTACCCTTCATTGGTTTTCCATTATTGAACTGCCAGAACAAAATGTCGATTTGAGGAAAAATAAAGTACTGCTTCATCAAAACAATGCACAATGTCACAAATCAGGGAAAACAATGGCAAAATTGGACGAAATGGGCTTCGAATTTCTACCCCATATACCATATCAGCTAGATTTGACTTCCAGCGAGTACTGGCTGATGGCAGACCTCAAAAAAATACTCACCGGTGAGAAATTTCGCTCGAATGAAGAGGTTATTGCTGAAACTGAGGCCTTTTTTGAGACAAAAGATAAAGCGTTCTTCAAAAGTGATACTGAGATGTAAGGGCGGCTCTGGAATGATTTTGTGATTCTTGATGAAGAAAACGTTGACAAATAAATACAATTGAAAAAAAAGTTTCTCTTTCTTAGACCCGGGACTTGTAAGCCATATGAAAAAGCATATTTCAGAGTATTGTGACTTACAACAAGAAACTATCATAATCAAAAAGAAATGCTGCTTTTAAAACTCTCACTGCAGTAATAATCGCCAAAATATGACCATATTAGGTATTTACTCGACAAAAATTTTTCTCACAATTTTCTCACAAACTACAATTTTAGTAACAATATTTCCAAATAAAATATTAATTAATTGTGAGATTTTCTCTACTAGTGTCAACACTACTAGTGTTAAGATACTTGAGAATGGTGTAAAAACCGAAACCTTGGTCGTATTAATATCAATACATTAAGTAAGTGGAAATTAGACAAAGTATTGTATATATATCATTTAATTGAAGATGAATTTCCACAAAATGAATAATTCATCAATATCACAAATCATAACAAAATGATTCCTGAATATCAATATTCATGGAAAATAAAGTTTTTGGCTATCTACTACTCCATCTTGATACAAACAAATGTGGGAATCTTCCAAAGAAAGGAAGAAAGTAATCAATTTGAAAATAAGTAACTCTATACATGGATATGTACATTGTGCAAAGGAGTAACTTTCAGACACAAACTTGAAGAAAGCCCTCCTGAAACATCTACTGTCATTTAAACATTGAAGTACATGAAAGAAAACAATTATTTCGAAACAATTACTTTTATATGATCACTGAATTATGCAGAAGATATTTTTCACTACTCAGTTTGTATTCCAAACATTCGTTATGGAATAAAAACCGATATCATTCACAGGAGTTATACTTTATGTGAATGGTAACAAATTGCACCCACATGGAAAACTGTTATCCTCACTGGTATACATCGATGTTTTGCCATAAGATACTTGCCTTAGGGCTCGTCAGTACCAAATTGAATAACATTATAAAAATACACACAATTCATTCATGAATTACGATTTTTAATGTCACGGAATAAGTTAGATCTACTTAAGTCATCGATGACATCGTTATGATATTCATTCACCTATTTGATTAAATCCCAACCAACAGAAATCTTATTTGACTTGAAGGGGTTATATTTTTAGGAGTGATTGATTTTTGGGAAAGAAAAAAATATTACCACTTTAATTCAATCAATATTTAATTTCCAAAATCGATAGTTGATTGTTATTTGCATTCAGAAATCAAAAAAACCGAAAATGAATTATATCATGAATAATACATTTGTTTGTAATAATTTTTTGAACAATCAGAATGCAAAATCGAAAAATAGATATTCATATAGCTTTTCATGTTGTTAAAATTTTTAGATTTTTGTTTGCTGAAACACACATGGAAATCATTTTCTCCAGCAGAGATCTTTTCTGAAGCCCTCTAATATCTTCATGTAGAGAGAAAAAAGCTACTGTTTAATTCAAAATGAAAACATTAAGGTTTATATGTGAACTCACAACTTGGATCATAATAGAGACATTTAGAGGAAAATTGAGAAAATGTTTTTTTGCCAGCTAAATACTTTTCTTTCTATACACCAAGTTCTTTTTTTTTCCTTTTTCGATATTCATATTTAAGGTTCGAAATATTCCACGTTGTGGAATTGGCCGCGGTGGTGGTGCGCCCGACTCACAATGGGTTCGAATCCCGCCTCGACGAGATATTTTTCGCGAAAGAATTTATCTGGTTCAATCGGAAAAGATTCCGCAACCATGTTTAGGAATCACACGTTAAAAGGTAGGATCTCGTTAAGGCCGATTTATAGATTACGTAACGCAACCGTACCGCTAACGCCCACCGTACCGTAAAAACATAAAGGTTCAGATTAACATGCTTTGATTTATAAATGCCACTCCGCAAACGCAACGACGTATCACCAATCAGAGTACGAAATTTCTGTTTTCAACAATCTACAGTTTGTTTTGACAAACATGTATCAGATGTCAGTTTTCGATTTTGCGTTTAGTTTGTTTAATATTTTACGGTTTTATTGTCGAGGATATTGTATCATTATAAACATATGTATAAATTTTGAAAATGGATGAAATAATTCTTCTTTTCTAAATTAATATTTTTAAATGTGTATTATGATTTGTTAATAACATTGGCTCAGTCAGAAATTGTTCGTTTCCGGATTTTTGGAGCAATTTGTGCCAACAAACGTTCAAAAAATGGAACACTCATTCTTGTATATTTAAAAATTGTTCTGGATCATTTTTCATTGGCAAAAATGTGGTTGTGTAAAATCCGCAAATTCTTCTATCTGCATTTAAAGGTATTGTTTTAAATTTCCTAGATTTCCTTTTTTTTTAATCAGTGCACTTGCCAATAATAATAAACAGGTGGATAATAAAAGATACTTATTATTTACAATCATTTTGAAACATTCAAAACAAATCTCTTTCTATTTGACCGATCGTGTAATTACCGTATTTCTATTCTTTTTCAACTCATTACCATGAGTGAAGGATAGAAACACATCCAACCGTACTGGTTTTATGAATAGAAAATGAATAGAACACAACATAATTTGAAAGAGTGAATTCGATATGCGTTGCGATGCGTCATCTATGAAACGAATATTTGTTCTTTTGCGTTAATGATAACATAAATCCGACTTTAGTCCTTAGCTCGCACAAGTTTCTCAACTTCTGAGAGTTGTCGTTCGTATGGGGGTGACAGCTGAGTAACGGAAAAACAGATTTTAAACAGATTTGTCGTAGAAGCCCACCAATTAGGTGCTGAAGGCGGCAGCCGAACAATCCTTTTTACCTGAATTTTCACCACCCAAGTAAAATTACTTTTTTTTGCTCTAGTTCCGGTAGGTGAAGTATTTATTGAGTTTTCTGCTGTTCAAGTATCTCTCTTAAAATTTTGAAGATCTGTAATTATTTCTAGATATTCGCATAAAACGAAACCCTCATTTATACGCCAACCACTCATAATTTTCAAACTATTTCTACTCACAACTTGACTCGGATCGTGAGTAAGTTCGGATAACATCACGAATTGAGCGACACCCTAATTATATTTTTCGATAAACGCTAACAAAATGGCACTCAGGAACTAGACTACACTCGGTTCATTCGAAAACGATATCGATAAACACGGTGTGTTCAGTGCGAAAGTTCAGTTCGAAAATCTGTCCATACAGTTGCGATTTGATAGTATTAATTTTGTTTCTGTCGAACGTGCTTACAATGTTTGTTTATTTTTACTGCATTTTGGCGAAACAATCCACAAAGGTTTTGTTAGTTTAGAGAAGCCTATGGTTATGAAATGTTGTAAAGAGGAAATTAATGCAGTCTGCGGTTTGTTTTCGTAGCGTTCAATTTCAGGTGGTTATAAAATCACGAATGTTATTCAACCAACTATTATTCAAACAAATAAGTTACCGCTGTCTATAGGTATACTTCAAATATACGGATTCCGTACGAAGTGATAAATTGGTTAAGGCTTTCGCGGCCAAGATTTTCAGTGTTACTATTTCCATTCGGGATTGACCCGTTCAGCTAAAAAAAACCCAACACCATCAAGGTTGCGGAATACTAACCGCCTCATAACCGTCATCATTATCGGACACTACTCAAAAGACCATTCTGGGAACAAAAGCCGTCCCACCAAGGCTCTACGGTCTTCCGAAGATACACATAAAAGTAGTTTCGTTGAGACCCATAGAGAATGCACCGGGGTTGCCTACATATTACTTGTCAAAACACCTAGCATCGCTTCTTCAGCCCCAGGTTGTTCAGGTGTCCTTGGTCACCAACGCTCTGCTGGATGGAGAGATAACCAAAATGTTTCTTGTTGATATTATCGGACTCTTCAAGGTCTGCCTCACGGGAAGTTACTTTCAATAGAAATGAGATTTCTATGAGCAATTAGACGGCGTAGCTATGGGAAGTCCACTCAGCCTGGTGATAGCCAACCTCTTCATGGAGCCATTTCAGAAGAAAGCAATCGACGCTTTCGATTTCAAACCAATCATGTGATTACGATACGTGAGTGACACCGTCATCATTTGTAGACATAAAAGGGGCAGACTGAACCTAGTTCTAGACCACTTAAATGCTCAACACTCTAGCATCAAGTTTACCATGGAGACTGAACAGGAACGTGTGGCACACGACTGACATATAAAGTGTACCAAAAATCGAACAGATATCCGCATGCACTTTCAAACCTACAACCAAGTCAAAAGCGGAGAATTATCAACACCCTGACGGAAAAGGTCCTGGAAATATATGAAGCGGAACACCTGCAAGAGGAATTGGATTATTATCAACTGGAAATGATATTGAATGGATACAGTGTAATCAAAATCAATGAGTTCATGAAACAAAAGACTTCCACAAGTGAAAATAGGGAGGAAACTCAAACGGTTCCACATGCTTTTCTACCGTACTTCCCTAGGGTTACCGATAGAATCGGAAACATCTTAGGAAATCATAGCCTGAGATATGCGAAAGGCAAAAGAGATACCCTATCAGTTGCGGAGGTATATCGTATAACATGCACCTACGGAATATACATCGGAGAAACTGTAGATTAGGTGAAATAGACAAATCGGCAGAAGTGTAACACGCACTTAGTGAAGGAGATAACATGATACTGTTTGAAGATGTGAAATAGTCTAATCAACAAGTTGAAAAACTTGAAATATGGAAATGAAGGTCCTGATAATATGAGCGATAGCTCGTTCGATTCGGAATCACCTCTAGAAAAAATTTTTTGAAGGATTTTGGTGCAGGTAAAAATTGCAATTGTTATTAACGAAATAAGATTTGAAAAAATGGTATTTAGTTTTTCGTTGATAACTCAAAAATATCAATACCTATATGTATAAGCGATTTTGAAAAAAGCTCGTTAAACACAAGGAAGTTTTCGATGAAAAAGTCTCGACTCTCGAAACTCCATCTCCATTATTTATAATTTCAATTTTACGTTGAAAATAGGGTTCTGCGCGGTTGTTACGGCATGCGCGCTGCCGCTAAAGAGAGTTTATCAAAAGAAATAATTTTTTATAACACAAAATGTCATTTTAAAAATTTGAAAAAATCCAGTATCTTCTTAACACTTTAATGAATCGAGTCCCGAAAAAAAAAGTTTTATCACCATTTTCCAAAAAGTTACTAATTTTTCCCCAATCTCCGTTGGCATAAATAATGTGATAAAAGGTATAAATAATTGGCCTATGAATTTTGAATTTCGTGAAGCCTTTTTGATATATATATATACTTCATACGATCCTGCGATAAAAGTTCATAAAAATTTATTAATTTGTTAATTATGATTTTTATAACTATTGCCAAATGAAATATCTGAAAATTGTTGATAAAATTTTTTTTTCAATTGATATTTAGCTATATCTGTTTTCACATTAAACAATGGCAGTTATTATCATAGGATATTATTTTTTTACGTAATTTGTCTATTGAATTGTTTTAATAAATAGAGAAATAGAGAAAAGTCTATATGAACTTTTGTCTGAAAAGGCTTCTTTCGGAGATACGGTGTGGAAATTGAATTTTTTTATTCGCTTTTTGAAAATAACTCTTGCAAAAAATAAGTTACTTGCACAAAATTTGGTATCCGGGGTTTTTTGACGTGAGAAACCATAAATTCGTATTAATTTTCATGTATCATCTAGAGGGCGCTGCGTACGCTGCCATTATTTATTTCAAATTGCCCTAACTTTTTTGAGAGTGAACTTCTGGTACTTTTCATGAATAAACCTAATTTCTACACCTTTTCCAAGTAAAAATGTTCACTTCCTTAACAACGATATATTTACAATTTTCTATATCGATGCGTATCACTTTATAACCACATTTGATTGCAAAAATTTTTGTCACTCTCCGCTTCCAAATTAAGTTAATTAAATCGAGTTTGAAAGTTTGTTTATAAAAATAGAAGTTCGCTCTCACATTTTTAACTATTAATTGACAAATTCACAGTTCGGAGTTTATAAAGTGTTGTTTTGGTAGCATGCCCGACTTCACGAATGCTGAAATGGCTGATATGGTTTTTGCATACGGCTTGACTGACGGAAATTCAAGCGAGGCCAGACGCATCTATCAGGAAAGGTATCCCCAACGCGTGACTCCTTGTGCAGCGACATTTGCGAATATTTTCCGGCGACTTTCAATATTTGGAAGCTTTGAAACAAATTGTATAGTAGGACGGCCACGGACTACAAGAACTGTAGAATTGGAGGAGGCCATTCTACAAGAAATTAGTGAACATCCAGAGACAAGTACAAGAAAAATTAGTGAAACTTTAATTGTGAGTCACATGACAGTTTACAGAATTTTAAAGGAACAGCAACTATATCGTTATCATATTCAACGTGTCCAGGCACTTACGTTACGTGATATCTAAACACTTATCAAATTTGCTCAATGGCTTTAAAGAAAAGTCGAACAAGATTCGCAAATTTTATCGAAAATCCTCTTCACAGATGAGGCAAATTTTTTAAGAAATGCTATCATGAACTTCCATAATAACCACATCTGGGCGGAATATAACTCACATGCGATAACGCAAACTCATTTCCAAGAGAGATTCTCTATTAATGTATGGGTAGGCATCATTGGGGATTATTTAATTGGGCCCTATCTTTTCCCCTTACGTTAGAATAGAAATGCTTACCTACATTTTTTGGAACACCCCAACGATGAATAGGAAAAGGCGGCACTGAGCATTGGACCTTGAAGTCATCGGACCTCAATCCCGTCGATTTTTTCTTTTAGGGGCACCTAAAATCACTAGTTCATGGCAGCGCCTTTGAAAACAAGGAAATGTTGAGGGATCGCATCATAGCTTGTTGCAAAACGATAAGAAACACTCCGGGCATTTTTCAACGGGTGCGGAATCCTTTGTTGAAGAGAGCAGAAGCTTGTATTACTGATGAGGGTCGTCACTTTGAACATTTGTTGTAATACTTGTTTGGTTTATTTTTTATATGTTTATTTTCCTAATAAATCACTTAGTACTTCTACGAATTGTTTTTTTACAAACTCCGAAATATGGCACTTTATAATTGAGTGATTAAATGTGACAAGTTTTTTTTTAATTTGGATTGAATAAGCAATTCGATAATGTTCAGTTTAGAAGAAATCTGTTCGGGTATTCTGCGTATAAAATTTTATGAAAATAACTAAAATTGGAAAAAAAATATGACAAAAACCCACCATGTTTTGAAAAATTTCATCAATCTGTATTTCGTAAACGAATCATTCTTCGTTGAGCATTTCCTAGGAAAAAGTTATTCATTTTGACGAGATCCACCACATACTTAGTTTTTGTAATGTTCTCAGCAACAGCAGCAATACGAATTATGATTTCCCACGGCAAAATACCCTGGGTACCGAATTTCCTGTAAGTAATTTATTTTTGCCAGAATTATTTTCAGAAAGCGAAAAAAAAAATCAATTCCACCACCCAGTATCTCCGAAACGAAGCATTTTCGGGTACAAGTTCATATAGATTTTTTTTCTTAACATTGTCTCAGGAATACGTCACTTGAATATTTTAACGTACTTATGTTACACCCTGTGTATAACACAATGTAATCAATAAACGATTTTATCAATAAATAACCTTTCCTCACATTTTCATATTTATATACATGAAAATAACAAATAATTTTTTCTTTTCAGTTTATATCAGTTTCCCACTCTGTATATCGATAGAGAAGTGGAGATTCGAAAGTTTATTTGATAATAAGATAAATGATACAACACTGAACAACATCTGAAAAACGTTCACGAAAGGACATAAAATATCCAATATCGGGCTCCAACCACTTCAACGAAATAACTCAGTAGATAAATATTTAACTTTTTTGTTGGTAAGTCAAACAACAGAAACAAAAACAAATGGTGTTCAAACATCTTTGTTTGGCTGAAAGGACCACTGCTTTCAAAATATTTTAGAGCAAATAAAAATTTGTTGGGATTATGCGATTTCCTTTATTTCTACAAGAGTTATTACTAGGAAAATATTGACTTGGCAGGTAGAGCCCTAGACTGCTACCATTTTCGACAGTTGCCATTCTTGGGATCATCTTACTGAACAGACACATTAGGAAATTCAACAAGATGAACATCAAAAGTGATTTTCCAAAAAACATAGACGACGATAAGTATTTTCGTAGACATTTCACAAAAAAATTATTCTGCATAATAATAATACTACCAGTCAAAATTGCCTTAGAAAAAAGACGAGTGGAATATAATGTTATGTAATGATATGAGAGTTGAAAATTAACGGGCCAAAACAGATAAAATAATGAACTTGTTTTAATGAAGAATGAAGCGGAAATTAGGAAAGGGAAATAATTTTGTCCGATCTTTATTAAAAAATGTTTTTCTACTATCGATTTATATTATTTATTTTCAAGAATTCCAAGAATAATTGATGATGGGAAGATTTCAATATCATACTCTATGTGATGATTCAAACAGGCATGTTAGAGAAATTTGCAAAACCGTTGTTGACTTCTGAATAGAGAAGTTTTTACTGTTCATAGGAGCACAAATTTCTGCATCTCAAGTGTTATCATTCTCTTCTTGCTTTTGAGTATCAAATTTTCCACGAGAGTAAATATGTCCTTATTTATTTTCGAAGTAGATATCTTTTCTGACATTTTGATATAATATTTTTCGGGAGTTACATAATCGTTAGAGCGTGGTGGGAAAAGAACTCAAACCAATTATTATGGTAGATTACACCCGAAGCGAAATTCAGTAAGCCCTCATAATTGGATCTAATCAAGTCATCTGAATTAGCTTTCTATGAAATGATGAAGTCAAATTCCATACCATGTTCTGGTAGTTCGACATTTGTGAAATTTTTTTTCAGAATCATTTCAAACACCAGTGTTGCTACGCTCATCTCAATTGAGAAGAAATATTGCAATTCATAGAAAATTTTTTGTTTTATATACGTTGAAACCATTGTATTGAATGGGAAATTTTTAGCTAGAAAGATTTTTCCGATTTTTTTTAAATTGACCATATTTCCATACGTAGCCTGAAATTGTTTTCCAATAAAAAAATTCATTTCCTTTGTCAACGTCAATTGAATGAATGGTTGTTCACTTTCAGAAAACAGAAATGTATAATATCAGTTGCCGAAAAAAGTTCTGACTACTGTGGAACTTGATAAGTGAAGAGTCAGGAAAGTTTTGAAAATCCTAAAGGAAGCTGTGCCAACAGTAACGTTAGAGTGTCCTTCTAAGATCATCTCTGAAACCGTTGTAACCCATGCAGTTTGGACGCTTAAAAAATGTTTATGTGTTCATGTCAACGTGAAGAATAACATAGCCTAACCTAACCTAACCTAACCTCCTCTCCATAATTTGAAATATCAATAGAAAATAGGAGCCCTGTTCGGCCAGCCTGTTCCTCTGATTTGACTCCAATTGTGTTTTTAATAGAATGATACGAAATAAACTGCTTGCAAAGCGCCTTCAGTAAATTTGAAGGATCTCAAGGGTTCGTGAAATTTTTCAGATATTTGATTGGGAATGATTGTTCAGAGCCTTTCATATATAAAAAATATCAAAAAAAGTTGAGAATAATTCTTTGAAAGATCAGAAAGATTTTATAGATGATAAAAAACAGGATATTTTGTTTTTCCAGCTCCATAAATAACGCAGATATCGCTTGTTGACTACATTCTGGGACACCCATAATTTGTTTTTTCTTGGATTACAATATCCAGTCTAAAATGTAATTCCGGGTCAAAGTAACGGAAAATCAGAGTTACCTAAACTATTATCGTACCGGAAAATGTTACTCTTTGAATGTTTTATAGCGACTCCACTACTGTATCGTATCAAAACACATCACGCCTAATTCCTTTGATCTTTCGTGAACAAATCTCCATATCCACCTCCGAAAATTCCGAACGGGTTGTTAATTTTAAAATCTCTCCGGCAAGCTATAGAGTATAATCCCAACCAATTAGTTCAAGTACGTGTCTGATTTCAAAGGAGAATTTGTTCATTACAGAACGCACTCAATGAGGGTTCATGTTTCAGCTCAAGTGTCTTGCACATTAATTAGCCCAGAATCTTTACACGATCTTGCATGTATTTAGCGCTCGAAACCGAGTGAATTTGAATGTTCATTTGGTTTTTCAACACTGGCGAGTAGCAATGAAAGTACAAAATTTAATTTTCACAATATGCTAGTGGGTTTAATATTCAAATTCAAAAACATACAGACAATATTGAAATTGGAGACTCTATTAGTGAGATGAGGATAATTTTTGGGAGTTCTTACGGTAGTTTACGTTCATAGTTGAAACACCGTACCTCAAAAAAATTTTTTATTGTCCCGATTTTCCTTTTCTTTTTTTCATTAAAATAGTTAGTTTTTAGAAATTTTTTTCAATAACATCTCAGATCATAAATGAAATGGGTACCATTTATTTATTTATTCATTTTTTCAACGGCAAAGCCAATTCACAAAAACATATTCAACAAAGTGCGAAGAATGTTTTGTAAAATTTACAATTTTACAAAACATTCAGCGAAGTGTGAAAAACAAAATAATAATAAATTCTAACTGGTGACTACATTACTGAAAGATGAAACAACTCTGGTACTTACAAGGAAAAAGATGTAACAAATATGGTATTAACAAAGAAAATGGTGAGGTGAAGAAAAGCTTCAAAAACGCTATAGCCTTTTCAATTGACTTTCAAAGACCTGAAGTGATACATCAAACATATCTGAATTATTATAATATTGATTTCTCTACTTCAGATTATGAGGAATCGGATTGTTTAATGAAATGAAATGAAATGCTTTATTCAAATGGGATACATCCTAATATATAACAGTGAGATTAATGTTAACATTAACATACATATAAATACAATAATACAAAAAAGATCTACTTATATTTGTTAATGAGTAGTCTTACCTACGATAAGTTAAAATACAAAAAAAAATGAAAAATGAAAAATATCACATATTACCTTAATGGTCTAATAAATTCTTTTGAACACAATAAGACTTTTAGAAGACTTACATTTTCAGGTAGACTGTTATACTTAATAAATCCTTTGAATATTAATGTTTTAGTGTTGAATATTTTTTCTTATTATTTACATACAAATTATTTTTTATTCTAGTATTATACTGGTGGATTTGATTATTAAAAATTACAAATTTATCAAAATATGAGGGTAGAAGGTTATGTAACATTTTGTAAATATAAATCATCGTTAAATATGTAAGTCTACTTTCTATAGATAACCATTCTAGAGTATTCAACATTAAAGCAACTTGAACTTATTTTCATCACACTAGCGTTATTCTAGTTTTTTCTGGATGTAAGGAAAGCTTCTTAGGTGGGATATATAATTTTGAATGAGCTGTAGGAAAGTTAATCAAGTTGTATCAAAGATGCAATATATGAAGAAGTATATAAACGAGGCAAGGGATATTACTTGAGACTACCTATGAAAACTAATAAATCTATATTGAAGCTCAGAAAAAAACAGTTTTGGCTGTAAAAGGTGATATCTGACAGCAAATAACTGATTACAACATCAGTATTCAATATAACAGGAATACATAATGTAGTACCACAATGTTAATTTCCTGAACCTTTGGAAAAGCTTGACTTCTCACTAACACTGCTTTTTGCCGTCTGACTCTACAACTGACATACTCTCTTCACCCAACTGTACTATGATGTAGTTTGGGGCAATAAAATGTATTATTATTATTTCATTTATATTTTTTCTCGTGGCTTAAGTGAAAAAATGCAAGAGAGTTATGCAATACAACATGACGCTGAATTATTTAGGAACTATAAAATAAATCCAGAACTCTACAATATTGGTAAGTGGCTTCGTGATAATGGATTGAAATTAAATATGAAGTATTTCAAATTCAAATCAATAAGGAAAAAATCAAACGAATTGAATGAATCAAAATTGTAAATTTAGGTCAAGAATTGAGTATAATAAGTATAAAGACTTGGTTTCACTCCTAGACAGCTCACTTTCATTTCAGCTCCACATGTCAGCTATTGTCAATGAGTCTCTCAAAATGCTAGGCTTCCTAAGAAGATGCACCTCAGATTTCACTGATATCAAATGCCTAAAAATTCTGTACTGCTCCCTGTTAGATCAGCCTTTCAGCCTCTTCTAAATTTACTAGAAATACCTACAACATTTTCTCAACCACAATGTGGAATAAATCAGTATAATCATTTCATTACACCACGAACTATAAGAGGGCAAATGAAACGAACCTCGATTCCTTCACGTCTACATCAGAGTCTCAGTTTCAGAGGCAGCATGATTCAGGGCATTTAATCTAGTGACATATTATCATTTGTACATATAAAATTGATTTAAGACTAGTAGATTTGTGAAATCAATTTCATATAGCTTAGAATATTTCAATTATTAGATTTACCTGACTATTACATAAGGACACATTGTGAAATTAATTTAAGACAAGTAGATAAGACAAATTGTAAAATTAACCTAGAACAGGTATCTATGGTATAAATGAGGATAGCTTTGTAAGTATGATTATTTTGATCTTCCTCTTGAAGATGATCACTTAGTGATCGAAACACATGTCGAGGTGTTGAAATAACGGTTTGGTGTTGGGAAAAAACTCCAGTAATAAATAAATGCATATTGAAAAAAATACATCAATAAATATTCCATAAGGTTTAAAAATTTTGTGAAGACTACATTCTAAAGACTACTCACCATTTCTCACAACTTTATTCACTGCTTTCGAAACAGCCTCTGCTTCTTTATTGATAATATTACCCCCGCTAGGCTGATCCGTTATCACGTTCCTCTTGACGTTGCGTGCGTTCTGCTTCAAGCGTACTGCAGGGCTGTTACATCTACCGCAAAGGAACTTGACTTTGCTTACCAAACACATAACGCTGGCTTCTATGTTCAGTTGGGTGATATCCCAAGGTTCCGGTTCGTCTGTGGGTTTGTAGTAGTTGGCAGACGGAGAGTTGCACATGACATTGGTATCGAGGAATCGGCGACCGGTGTCAGGTTCTAGAGATCTAGGCTCTGTATTATTCGTGTTGCTGGTGAGGCTACTCGGTTCAGTAATTTCTGAAGAATTCTATGACAAAAAAAATGCTTATACTTCAATGAACAATGATTAATGACTACGTGATAATCTCTTTGTTGAATTTTCATATCGATAGGCTGACTGTAAAGAGATGGAAATATTTTCAGTTGTATACATTGTTTACTTTATCTGTGACGTCCGCTGACAGGCTCAGCGATATTTGTTTGACAAAACCAGCAGAAATGTTAACAAAGGCCTATGATTAAAACGAACGACAGTTCACAAGTGTTGTGAGCGTTTCCAAGACAGTTATATCCATCAATTTATAGTTTCCAACATGGCTGTAAAGACGTTGAAGATGACGAACGTACCGGACGCCCCAGTACATCAACAACCGATGAAAATACGGAAAAAGTAAAAGAAACGGTTATGAACGATCTCCGAATCACAATAAGAAATGTCGCTGATGAATGACGTGAAACAATCCGAAAAAACCTTATACCATGATAATGTATCTGCTCGCAGTTCTTGCTCGTTCGTGAATTTCTGTCCATAAACAATACTGTAAGGATGCACCGGCCTCCATATCCGCCAGACATGGCTCCGTGTGACATTTACATGTTTCCAAAACTGAAGAAAGTCTTAATGGGCCAATGTTTTACAATGATGCCATTATGAACGCATTACTGAGAGAGCTATAGGCTATCGCTAATAAGGTGCTAATATGGTATATCAACCTTGAGGGGTACAATATCTTTAATATCATCAGATAAATGACTGCATATTTTACAATTTGAAATTAATATTAGTGGAGAATATTTAGCAGTTACTGAAAATGAATAAACACATATGAAAATCTGTATTTTGCAATATAAACAGATGAATGAAAACATTTTCAAGTTTGTTTGTTTTTAAAACTTTGTCGTTCACAAACCTAAAAAAAAACATAATTTCTCATAAGAAGCCTGATAATTTTATTTAAAAATTGAGCATCTGATGAAATACTTTTATCAATAAAAGATCAATTTGAATGGGAACTATCATCGTGATGAGCTGATCATAAATTGTGTCATCTGCAGAGGAATAATAAATAAATATAGTTTAAAAAACTAAAAAACACGCTTTTAAAAAACATTGAACTAAAAAGTTGAAAATAATTTTTTGTAAATAAGCCTAAAATAATAACGAACGAAATATACTAGTATTGGGAAAGAAAGTTTTTGGCTTTCTACTACTCCATCTTGATACAAAAAAAGAGGATAAGGGAATCTTCCAAAGAAAGGAAGGAAGTAATCAATT
>WOGP01001447.1:0-19066 GCA_015342065.1 Leptinotarsa undecemlineata | reverse complement strand
AATTATATTTTCTTCCAATAACATGCTTTTGGAAGGAAAAACAGCCCAATTACTTGGTATAACTTTGGATGACTCCCTTAATTGGACATGTCATATTGATGAATTGAATACGAAATTTTCCAGATATTTGTTTCTGTTGAGGCAATTGAGGAAATTTGTTTCTACTGACACTCTTCTCGCTGTCTACTATACCTTTTTCCACTCGTTCATTAGCTACGGGACACTTCTTTAGGGTAATTCTACTTCTGCTGGAAAGATATTTGTAACACAAAAAAAGCAAGGATAATTTCTAATGCGGAATATCGGGGCACATGTCGTCCATTGTTCAAAAAATTGGGAATCGTGACTCTTCCATCAATTTTCATTTTTTAGTCACTGCTGGAGGTACATAAAATTGAGGGCACTCTTTCAACTAACTCCCAATTTCATAACTATGAAACACGTGGTGCTAATCTTATACGACCTGCTGAATTCAATCTGCAGAAATCTTCCAAAAATTTCTTAGATGCTTAACCTATACAATATCTTGCCAACTACAGTGAAGAACTTATCGCAGACACGTTTTAAAAAGGGCAAAAAAAATTCTCGTTGATAAAGGCATTTATAGTATAGATGAATATATGGCTGCTTCCATGGTAATGCCCGGATTTATCTTCTGAACCTGAGTGCGTGTAATAATATCTTTCAAAAATTGTATTGTATTTTGTTATACAGTGCTGCTTGTAATAATGTATTTTAAACATTATTGTACTCCTTTTGGTGCTTTGTGTTTTCGTTATAATGTAGTGTTAATGTTTTCATTTTATTTAGGTGTTGTTCAATTTCAAATGTTTGATTTATCACCTGACATGCTACAAATGTTTTACACATATACATAGTCAAATAAACTATCTATCTATCTATCAATAGTATTTGTATGTTGTTTTCTGCTTTTTATCATTGTATTGGAGCTGCACCTATATTGCAATGTATGTTGTTCAGTTTTCAAATTGAAAATTTTCATTTCCAAATTTGAACTATATCTACATTTGAAGTTTTTTTTTTATATAATTATTTTCAATTCCTATGTTACTAATAAATTTTATGTAATATTGTGTATTAGGATTATCTAGTTCAATAAATATATTCTTTTTCTTCTACATCCACCTCGAATACTCTACAATCAACTGCGACATTCGTGGAATTTTTGAAGAACATCAAGTAATGACTCAAACCGAATTGTGTAACGCAAGTGCTCGTTCTGTTTGAAAAGGCAACTAGTTGTATAGAAAAGAGTAGTACAGTTCAGTACGCCCTAGAAAGTGGGGAAATGTAAGCATCACATTTGAATGGTTCTTCAATTCGTATATGCATATGAAAATATGATCGGTTACGTTGCCTGAGGAAATATTGCGGACAAAAACAAAATAATTGCCAGATCGTTGGCAGAACAGGCGAAATCGTATATGCAGAAAACATTTGTTACGCCAAAGGGGATAAATGCGTCGGTGGCGTTTTGCCAAGTGTGAATTCTTGTGTGCAAAAAGCTTTTGTTTTCTACTTCTCCATCCTTGAACAAAAATTTGTACAGGTTATGTACTTGAATGCGTTATGGATTTTCATCAAGTATCAGCCAATTCTATCACAAATTCTCAAATGTGAACGGCTGAAGGAGTAACCTTGATATATCCTAAATGATTATTTAATGTTATTATAATGATATGCGTTTCAAACTGTTGAGTCGTGTTTATATTGTCATGCCAATTACCGTCTACTGAAGTAAAAGGCATGAATATGTACGTCGTGACAAATTTTTCCAATCATGCAAATTATCGATCGAAAACCCACACCACGCCTCCAATGGAAAATCATAAATCGAGTAAATGGAAAAAGTAAGACAAAATATGAAATATAGTTTCAGCTAGATAATGAGTATATATTATATAGCTATGAATAGTTTTACTTCCATAGAAATTTAATTGAATTGTTGATATCCTGACATATTTTCTGCTGATATATTTGTAGTTGTTTGAGAAAAATCCTTATTGTCTAATATGATTAGAAATCTTTGAAAGAACGAATGAAATCAGAATGAAGAGCTGAAATATCAATTATATTAAAACCCGAAAACCCACTCACACTTGACAGTATCTGAATCACGAATCTAACCACCATCAATCTACCAAAAGAGGAATCATCAAGAATCTAGTGGATCGTGCTTTCGGGCTCTATGATATGAAGGTAGGTCTCGAAAAGGAAGTAGTCATCATCAGAAAATATCCTCAACGGAATGGTTACTCCTAAGTGATGGTGGAACAGATTTTTGGCTAGAAGACAGCAAGAGCCTCGTAAAGAAGAGAAGAAATCACAACCTGGGCTCGCTCTTTCCACGTCAGATGATTGTCGGAATGGATAAGGTCCAAGTACAACATCAGAGCTTGCTCCAGATACCAGATACTCTTTGAGTGCTGCAAATCCTACGAGTATATCGGTGAAACGAAGAGGTCATTGATTGTACGTATTGCTGAGCACAAGAGAAACAGAGAGCGAGATGAAACCAGCAAATCGGGATAACAGAGCATGTTTGGGCCCATCAACATCAGGTGGTCCCAAACTGAGTTCATCCACAGGCAGGAACACTGGTTTAAGAGAAAGTTCAAAGACGCTGGGTATATGTTGTCCAACGATACATTTAGCTGAGCTAGCGTAGAGATACGCAACATATGGAAATTATGGGGTAAAAGTACCCAGGTTCAATTTAATGCCACAAAAACCCAGACATCGGTTTTCTCCAAGAAGGTAAATGTCTCCAAACCGGAAATGTTAATGTCAGGTCAGACAATTCCGCTTTCTGCTTCGATAAGTTTGTTGGGGGTTAAAATGGACACCAATATGTCTGGGCACAAACATGTCGCTGGAATTACAAAGGCTGGTTCTCAAAAGTATGTTGTTATCGGCTGTTCCGAACCAGAAAACTGTACATACCTCAACAACTTTTGGTGCTTTATAAAGCTTAGGTCAGATATTCTTTGGAGTATTTTTCTCATGTATGGAGCTCTACCCCCAAACATATACTGAAGTTTCTGAATTCCATCCAGAAAAGAGCCATCCGTCTGATTGGAGAAGCGAATATCACGTGCAACCTTGATAGCCAGGAACATTGAAGAAAGGTTAAAGATTTGTCTCTTCTATATATACTTTTACGCGAAATGTTCGAATGAGTGAGTTTCGAAGTTGAACTCAGTACACCTCGAACTTCACCGTTTGAGAACTCTTTCTATAGAACTGCGTTTGTGAGGAATAAACTTCACGAGAAAGATTTTCCAAATGGATATAATCTCTAGTGATTCAAATCCAATGTGAATCGCTACTTTCGCACAGGCACTGCTCTAAGAGCGCCTCGGAGACTTTCCTGAAGTGCCTGTGTTATGTCCTTAAAAAAATACGGAAACCTATAATCAAGCGGGAAAACAGTTACAACTGCCGTTTTAAATTTTCTGCTAATTTTTATTTCGATTCTTTTTTATTTCTTTTTGCTGTGTGGCCATTTTCCTCTTTCATTTGTTATTCCATTCGTTCTATTATATTTTTATTTCACGTTTTATTGCTCAATATATTTGATATTTTAGCCACTCATTCTGATTTAACTTGTTTCTGCCTGGTCCTGATTGGCGAAAGTTCTATCGGCGAAAAAGTTATCGAAGTTCTCAAAAAGATGGTAGTCCTGAGGCAAGAGATTTGGGAACTATGGTGGACGAGACTGAATTCTTTGAATTTTCGAACGGTGCGGACGGGTTTGTCGTAGATCAAGATCGGACCTCTTTTTTTGACCAGTGCCGGCTGCTGCTGACGCAATTAGGTATGATTCGTCGATTTCCTCACAATAATACTCTGCTCTTATGGTTTTGCCCGATTGCAGAAAGTTATAGTAAATTATAGTACCATGGTATTTTCTTGATGGGTTTTCGCCTTTGGGAAGTGCCTGGGTGGCTTATCGGTATCCAACCACTGTCCTGAACATCTTCTGTTGTGATGGAGGAACCATTTTTCAAAGCACGTGACGATGCGATAGGATCGTTTTGGTTGTTCAAGAGCAAAGAAAACCAGACTTCAAAACGTTTCAACTTCTCTCGCGCTCGTATTGCATGGTGTAGTGTGAAGTGTCAGACAAGCCACACTTTTTTTGTAGGCCTAAAAAAAAGTTGCCGTGAATGTTCATCATCTGTTTTTCTGTCTAGTTATTCAATCAATGAATTCATAAACTTCTATTGTTTCATTAAATATTATACGAGTATAACAAAACAATTGAACCTGCAATGAAAATAGAAACGAAATTAAATGAACCCATCTATTGGTGAATTAACTCAGTCGTAGCGAACCCGACTCAAGATCGAAAGGACGTTAGTTCGATCCTCACCTCAACCAGGTTTTTTTCTAGAGAGAATTTATCTAGTTGGATGGTGATGGACTGCTTACAGTTACGATGTTGTTCCGTCTAGGAGGCTCGGTAAATTATTATATAAACATTTGCCTATCCAGACAAAAAAAATTCATTTTTGATTTCATTTCATGGATCATCATAAAAATATTGAAAATTAGGTTTCCTTCTAAACAAAATTCGCGTACCTTGCGATATATTCATTAGAAATCCTTCAGAATCCCCATACCGGTCGTTCTTTCAGTTTTTATTGCAGTGCGCACAACTGAAAAGTAATTACTAAACTAATTTATTTCGCACCTTTTCCGGGCCCAGTGCTGTAATTCAATTACGTACTGTAATGAGCAATTGCACGTTTAAATTACTTGTGGCGTCCGTTGTTGGTTTTGCGAGCTGTGTTTACATACTGGTTCGTTATTCCCTGATTGAGTACGAGATGCAAATACATTCAAAAACACTCTTTTTTCTCCTAATACTTTCAATCTGGTCACACGTGGCGATAAAGTAATTTAATCCGTTAGTGTGACTCGAAACGAGAACGGGTCTGAACAAAAGAGTTAATCCTCCAACTGCTGTTGTCAGTATAGATGGAGGATGCTCGTTTTGATAACCTTTTGTTGCAGATGATGAGCTGCGTGGGCTCACTGTAAAACACTGATTTTATTCAGAACACAAAAATTAAAAATTGTTCTGACCCAAGGAGACTCTTTAGCGAACAAAATATTCGTAACTTTAACCTACTTTTCTGTATTGTTTTTCAATCAATAAACTCATAATATTTAACTGTTTTCATATATAATATAAACAAACATTTACGTAAGATAATATACAAGCATAACAAGAATATCGACCCTGCACTGAAAATGTTGAAATTTATTAAATTTTTCATGATACCTATGGCCACCAAGCATTGGCGTTCATCCGTAAAATAGATTCAAGAATCTCCAAAGATAAAAATGTCCCAAGGGGTACCTCTTTATTGATTCAAAAATTAGCAATCCGATCCAAAGGAAAAATGTAGCTTCATGTTCAGGTAAGCCTATGATGTTACAGTCAAACCTGTTCCATCGTCATTCCCAATTGATCGTTATCTATCACAATGCTCTTTCTCCTATGTCGCTTTCTGATCCTCACATTTTTGCGCAATAAAATCTTGCGGCTTATGGTTACCCGAACAACAGTGAAAACAAATATCTGCACACTGTGCGAGAACTGGAAATATGTTGGAAGACATGCTGCAATATGGTCAAACTCTGATAGAAGAGGAAGAGGAAATTCTGAATGAGGCTGAATTCAGTCTTATGGCTGAACCCGCTCAGAAAAACTGATTCTCAATGGAGTTGAAGTAACGAACCCTATCACTGTTACAAAATCGAGACAAAGTCGCTTCTGGCCAGGCCACCGAAAACGAGTACAACAATAATTTACCAAGCCCTCCAGAAGTTCATGGATCGTGACTGTTACAATAGGGGCGAGTTTCTATCTATATACGATCGAGAGTAGGACAGTGAGTTTGCAGACAAAGGGTATGCTTAATCAAAGCAATAACTGCTGCATCAACTCGATATATCAATACCTCACTGCATGCCTATCACTCTACAACTTATTGAACAGCCTCAGTAAAAACATCGCCTCAAACGAGAGAAGGAAATACACCCCGTTTATAGTTGAAACGTGTCATTTTGTAAGACATTTTGACTACTTGCCTTCTAGGTTTGCTTTTGAACGATCTCAATGAGGAAATCTTGGAGTTGATGAAGTTGGTTGAATGTTACACTGAAGAAGGAAAGCCTCCAGTTGACTCTGCTGAGGGCAGTGATGAGTGGAAGGTGATAGTATACAAAAATAATAAATATGTAGCCAGAGGACCTACTTTGCCAGTACATCGATAATCGATATTTTTGAAGGGCAACTAAAGTCGATCATCACTGAGAATGTCCAGCCTTTCCTCAGGCTGCCACTCAACTTCGAGACAGTTGACACTGTCAGAGAAGCGCCTGAGGTACTCGCCTACAAAAATAGATTGGAGTGACTGGTTTTGTCGAATACTAATGACCAGGTCGAAGCCGACGTGTGAGCAAGGGATGCTCTTCGAACCTCCCGTTATCTTCATTTTGTATCTGAAGTTTTTCGACTACAGCCACGAAGATTATCAAGGCTTTGGGGTTTGGATAAAAATATAAATCTAAAACAATAGTTGATAAGAAATGAAAATTATCAATAATTATGTATTTATCAATAATTATTAAACTTTATATGACGTATTTTTGACTACTAGATGCTCTAACCGTGCGCTCTCCGCTTTTTATTTCGAAAATGATTTAGCGTATAAAAAACAAAAGTTGTAGGGAATTCAATCCTACACATTATTTATGATGAATACATATAGCAAAAACCCCATAGGGAACTGTGGAAAAAAATTATTTTTATCACCTTTGCCCTTTTTTTAAGGACAAAACAGAAGCCCTATAGGAAAATCCTAAAGGCGATTCCAGAGCGGTGCATGAGGAAAAGTAGCAATTCACATTGGATTTGAATCAATGGAGATCAAATTCACTTCAAAAAACGTTTTAAGGAAGTTCATTCCACATAAACGCAGTTCTCCAGATGAAAGAGTTCTTGAACATTGAAGTTCGAGGTGTACTGAGTTGAACGTCAAAACGATGAGCAGCCACAATCCGTCGCGTATTCCTAAATGTATGTGGAATCAAATGGGCCAAGTCACTTGAACACTTCATGTGAAAGTATTTATAAAAGAGAGACAACTCTCCAACCTTCCAGGCTATCAAGGTTGGAGTGGTGTTCGCGTCTCCAGTCAGGCGGACGGTTCTATTCTGAATGGAATCCAGCAACTTCAGAATATGTTTGGGGGCAAAGCCCCATTCATGAGCAAAATACACAAAAGATGTTCTGATGTGAGCTTTATAAAGCATGAAAAGTTGCTGAGATGTTTACAGTTCTCTATTTCGGAACATTGTTCCAAGCTTTTGAGAAACAACCTTCAAAATTCCAGTGCCATGATTGTGCCAAGGTATATTGGTATCCATCTAAACCCCTAACAAACTTATCGAAGCAGAAAGCGGAATTTTTTGAATTATTATATCCGGTTCGGAGACATTCATCTTCTTGGAGAAAACCGATGGCTGTGTTTTTGTGGCATTGAGTTGAACCTAGTTACTTTCACCCAATTCGAAATCACTTCTAGATCTACATTCTGCTGCCGGTGTAGATGTGCCCCCCTAGCCAATGTCCTGGAATCCAAATGAAATGACGTGCTATCGTCAGTAAAGCAATATATCGTATTCTTGGTTTTTTTACAGTAAGTCGTCGTAAGTCAATTAAAAGAGGATTAGAGACAATATGGATCTCTGGGAAACATTAGTGTTGATGGTGAAAGTATTCGGGAGATATCTTTTGAGGGCCATTTGCAGGGAACGTTCTTTCAGCAAGCTGAAGAGCCTTACATAAAAATGATTCGACAAGCCATAGAATCAACGTTTTGCCAGCAAAACCCCCATGCCATACAAGGTCAAATGCCTTAAAAATATCAAGCGCAACAACTCTTGATTCTCCATGTTTCTCGATTGCGTTATTAAAACATGGGGGACATAGATTTTAATAGTTGCGTATACCCTACCATATGTGGGTTTTGAGACAACTTTATGGATGTCAAAATACAAGGTTAAAATACAGGGTTAATATCTGGGTATCTCAAACTCCAAGATGAACTTACCAAGATTACTTTTACGATGATAAACACGATCTCGATCAAATTGTACATTGCTGGATAGGCTGACAATGAGTCATTTCACCCTCTGGTTTGTGATTCCGGTTGTGGATGCAGCGAATTCGATTCAAGGTTTTCTGTAATTTCCCCGGAGTCGACAAGTTCAATTCTGAAACGAATTGTCGTAGAATATGCATTAGAAATCAGGTATTGTTTCGGATTACCTTCGGATGAAATGCATGAATTGCGTTCGTGTTAAAATTATAGGAGGCAGTGGGTCTCGCGATCCCGGTAATAAGGTAATCAGAAATATCATTATGTTGTAGGTGGAGTACGTTCGTCATATCAGTTTCATGTTCATGGGAATGCAATAAAAATAGCTGGATTAAACAAGTTGGCTGGACGAAAAAGAAACAAGTCATTGATTTTGTTTGCTACGACGAAACAAACAATTTGTCGATATCGTAGCTTTAGGGATTCCAGACTATGAATTGAAGAATATAATCTTTCACGGCCGGAAGTAACTGCGTCAAACCTATTATCCGGTTTTTTTTTGCCATAATCTGCAGGTTTTTATGCATCACGTTTCATCTACTATTGCTCTCAAAGAAGACACTCACATCAATTCTTTCAAAGATAGAGAAATACTCGATGAAACTCGAAATTACTATTTAATAATATATATAGAGAGACAATTAAAATTCAGAAACATAGGGATATTTTCAATAGAAGAAAAGATGCAATAAACAATAATAAAATTTGGCAACCTGTCCTCAATTATATACAAACAAGGTCATAAAATCCAATTGAGATAAATGAAGCCACGCCCATCAAAGATGTGTCACCTTATTTGGAATAACGCAATCGAGAAACATGGAGAGTCAAGAGCTGTTGCTTGATATCTATAAGGACTTTGACCGTGTGTGGCATGAGTGTTTGCTAGCCAAATTTCGATGCTATGGCTTGCCGGATCATTTTGGTGCATGAATCTTGAGCTTCCTGAAAGAACTTTCCCTGCAAATAGCCGTCGATGGATGTCTCTCAAATACTTTTACTCTTAAGCATACCCTGAAGCTGCTGGATTCCATCCAGAAAAGAGCGGAGACGCGAATATCACTTGCAACCTTGACACTCTGGAACATCGAAGAAAGGTTGGGGATTTGTCTCTCTTCTATAAATACTGAAGACTACGGTCAAAAACCGTGGAAAAAACTTTCAACCTACAAAAGCCAAAATGTTGATATTACTATGATGGTTCTTGAAATAGTGATATTATCAACACGAAAACACTACTTTTCGATGAGTAATTTTATTAAGAACTCATTATTTCTTGTGAAATTGAAACAATAATAATCGAAGTAATAAGTTTTGTATAAGGTATGTTTATGAAAATGTATTGTTACAGAGCCCTGAAGAAGAATGTAATTAAATTCGAAACATTGATCCAACCTTTTTTCAGATAACATTTTTAGTTACTAGATTTTACCTGACTAGTGGATGAGGCAATATTTCGAAATCAATTTGAAGACAATTGAGATTCAGGTACCCACCAAAGGTATCTATGGTATATTGTATGCAGATTCGGTTAAATAAATCGGTAGCAAATGAATTCAGAAACTTCAGTTTCAGAACTACTGAATACTGATAACTTCAACAGTCAGCGCTGAATGTTTGCCCAGTCTAAATAACTTTTCGAATAACAAAAAAATCGAGAGAGCTGAATTTTGGAAAAGACCTTTGGTACACAAGTGAAAATGAAGTCTGAAAAGTTCCTATTGATCCCATGTCTGCTAAAAAAGTTATTGAAGGTCAAAGGGCGAATATTCGTTTTGAAGGTTTCGAACATAATCTTTTGGAGTGCTCAGAAATGATTAGTAAGAATTTTGAAAAATTTCGTGGATGACCAAATAGAAATATATTCCTCTCTTCTGAATCTATTTTCTGATGAGTGGGTGAATTTTTCCATTAAGTTTGAATATCCATTTAGTTTTTTCTATTCTCAGATCTCGCTCTGAAGGAATTCAGCGCCAATGAAGAAGTAACCCTTGAAACTGAGGCCTATTTTGAGGCTAAGAACGAATCGTAATATTGAACATGGTATCGAAAAATTGTAAGACCGTTATAATCGTCGTATCGCCCTCGTATGGAAAAAACATTTTTGTCTATGTTAGCCTACTATTTTTCAGTCCTACTTAATGAATTCATCTTCATTGAGCACAATTATCTAATTCATGTTGAATTTATTTTCAGTTTCACTACATATCAGAATGCCGAATGCCCCCAAGAACACTAAGAAATTGATAGGTAATCTTATTTCATTCATCAAATAATTATCAATCAAATATTTATATTATCAATTGACGTGTAAAGGATCAATGCAAAAATTATAGACAATAAATTGCAATCTCCCTGTCGATTGCTATGTTCAAATTCTGTATATTTCACTATCTCACTATTTCCATTCAAAATTCCATTACCATTCAAGAATGACATTTCAAAAACTAAGAAAACGCAACTAGAAATATTGGAACATGTAAATTTGACATCTCAGCTTTCGAATACGTCATCTATGAATTGGAACTCAATCCTCGGTTATCAAAGACAAACGAAGCTCCCCAAACCGATCACTTGCAAGCCTCGTAATTTCAGTTTTCTCGCTTAATATAAATGTTACTTTCTTAGCAAATCTTTTCATTTTATTGATTCTTTCCGGTATGTCAAATCATTTTATATCATATTGGACAATGGATATCCGAACTAATAAACTGATGAAGATGTTTACCCCACACCTGACATCGTGTCTCTAGGGATCCTCGGTCAATAAGACACACTAGTTTTCATGAGTCCGAACTAATAAACTGATGAAACTTTTGACTCCACACCTGACACCATGTTATATTCTCTAAGGATCATCGGTCAATAAGACACACAAGTTTTCATGATGTTCAATGATTCAATCAGGACACAACTTTACATAGGAATCAAGATTGTCGAGCGGAATGGACTCTCAGTCAAAAGATGACAATCTACTCTCATAGAATATGGAGCACAAAATACATGATACAACATACAGCAGTACCATGAAACATTGTCAACCACCATTAAACAAACATAACTGAAATGTTACAAAGAGCCCCATTTATCTTTGATTTCCGATGATTGAGTTTTCTGTCAATCCCATAGATGGGATCCTTACTCAGGATCTTCGAGGATAGTCGAGTCCAGCATCGCATTTGAGGTTCAGATTAGCACCACTAATGAAATATGTGACGGTTTGAAATAGCGCTGTCTGTTATTGAACCACAAATGCGTTGTGTTTGAGCTCTAGTTTTCGTATATTGAATTGTTTTTTTTTGTTTCAGATGAACCATTACTTCTGTCGCTTTTTCCTGTCAGTTTTCTCTTGAAACTGGATCATAAAAGATTCAGAATTTTTTATTGGATCATGGGTATTATGGCACAAACATATTGTTTGTATTGCGTATATGACTTAACAAAACATCTTGATATGTTTTCGAAGTATATCACTTCGATTGGTGTTATTCAAGTGGTGAGTATTTTGTAAAAGAACAGCGCTTATACTAGAGAAGGGTCTATAGATTTTCAATTATAAATTGTAATACTTCGTTGACATTCTGGCTAGACTTTTCATATTTGGTATTTGGCTTCGACTTTAAATATTCCCAGAAAACGTAGTCTTAAAAATATTTAATTTTTGGTCTCCAATATAAAATACTCCAGTGCAAACCGTTGGAACGCGACGGTATGTATAGGAGGTAGGTCTGTGAATCCATTGCAACAAATTTATTCTACTAGTTGCGTTCGACATTATTGTAGAGGTCTTTAGGTATGTAGGTTTGTCTTTTAAGAAAACTCGAGTCCAGAAATGCATTCGTGGTGAAAACAGCGCCATCTGGTGTTCAATCACTAATGCTTTGTTTTTGTGATCTGATTTTATTCATTTGGCTCGCAGCAAGGCCGTAACCAGAAAACAATTTCGGGGGGGGTGGATTTGATTTTGTATAACAGTAGAAAAACATGAAATATAAAAACAACGAAAGAAAAGAAAAAAAATTTGAAAACCATTACATCTTTATTATTATATTATATATAATATTAACATTTTACAAAATTAAATTTAGTTGTTTAGCTTTCTTTGCAGCAAACAAATCATCAATTACCTCCTCGGTGTCGATGTCAATTCTACGGTGAACTGACATTAACGCCAAATCGTTTAGTCGTTCCTGGCTTGTGGAGTTTCTTAAATGAGTTTTCAGGTGTACATGTAGAATAAGGTAGTGTCGCCAGGATCTTTGAAAGTTTGTACGCACATTGCCGAACGTTTTTCCATTGTGTTTCGTGGAAGTTTTTTTCAATATTCTCTTTCAATCACCTGGTTCGTTTTGCCAAGAACTTGATGAAATTTCTAACAGATTTTATATTTCCAATAGTATCTTTTTCTGTAAAGTAGGGAGGGTGAGTGTAGGCTCACGTCACTTAGGCCACATGTGACCCATTGTACATCCTCCCAAGGAGTTGTCCTCCTAGGTCATCGTTGATCCTGTCCTTTCCAAGAAGGTGAACAGGTCACTAGGAAACATCCCCTTTATATATTTGTAAAAACGTATATACCCAAAGGTTTGTTACTTATTTTGGACCGAAACTTGTCTCAATCAAATTCCCATTGAACTAAGAAATATGAAAAATATTAATGAACGCAAGACAACAATTAGATCCTTCATTGATCACAACTTTGATTTCTGAAAAGAAATATTAGAATCAACTCAATGAATCATGTCTGATTTTTTTTTATTTATCTCACACCTGCCTCCTCTTCGTCTTATTGTCTGGTTCAATACTTCTTCAGGTTGATCATTGCTTTCTATTATTTTTTTATTATGAATATTCATTTGTTACTGGAAGGAATGAATAGTTTTTTTTGTCTCACATTCATGGTTGTGTTCAGATCTGGGAAAATACGCAACACAAGCTTTGCTTAAGTGTTTTCCAAGAACTGAACACCACCACTTATTTATTGTTATTACTTCATTTTTTAATTTTTCAATCTACTGTAATTATTATTGAAGATATGCCAACATCTATATCGCCAGGTGTAGGCCAAGACTCGCCGAACACACACTCTCTTATTGACGTTAACACCTGACACTCGCATAGGACATGCCTGACAGTTTCCCGGGGTTACCAAGGGTGATTTTGGCAAGATTCCATCTTTTGATTTCATTCCATCTCTTTAGGGATTGATCATGGGTGTAAAGTTTGGCTAGTTTCGCTATTGTCGAAGTCATCAGGCCGTAGGTGCCACTGGGTCCTAAAATTCTTAGTCCAGCCGCTTCCTTGGCTGAAGAGTCGGCAATGTGATTACCTTCACTCCTGTCGTCCACCTCAGGATGATGCTATTATCTACCGAGGCTTTGGCTGAATCTTGGTGGCACTTTAATAGGTGGTAACCTAGGCCTGAGGTAACACATTATCTGTTCTAGGCTGATTGGGCTTGTCTGCTATCAGTGGAGATTATTATTTTTTTGCCAGAAATTGCTTCTCTTGTTCTGTTCCTGGTTCGGTTCTCTTTGAACCACACTGGTATTTTTTCCCATTCCCCATTAATTCCTTAGGCTTAGTGATCTGAAGTACACTCCACATTCTTGGCCTTCCTTGGTTTTTGAGCCATTTGTAGCGTCTGACTCTGTGTTCAGTTTTATTTGTATTTTGTAGGATTTATTAAACATAAACCTGGGTACAATTGCATCACTGGTTGCCTGCAGCAGAGGTTGCGCAGTGAGCGCTTCTCACCATAGACTCAGCCTCAATTGACCCATTTCTACTTCGAGGTTTATACCATCCGTGTGCAATCGTAACATGGTCATTAACCTCCTAAACGTACAGGTCCAGAGGGCTCAGACCAATAATTAATTCCATGCCGCGGTTAGCGTTATTCTCATGACTCCTGTCAACTTCAAACAAGCCAATTATTGTATTTGATATAATTTTTGGATGGCCGCTGCTTGTAGAACTTTCGGGAAGGGGATTAATCCCCCTTGACCCCCTAGCTACGGCCTTGGCTCGCAGTGAAAACAGCAAAAGAGGTTAGTTGTAGCATGGATTTGCAACAGACCACCTCAAGGACTCTCATTCGTCTTGGATAAATGAGTTTGAGGAGAGATGGCAATGATTACTTATATGGAAAGATATTTTTTCGTACTTGCAGTCAAACATCAGCCAAAAACTCTTTCAAAATTTCAATATTATTTTTGTAAGTTCATTTGTATGACAATTGGAAAAATAGTATATTTTTTTAAAGGAATTTTGGCTGGCAAGATAATAACTTTTATCAACATATGGAAGTAGATGTTTCGAAAGGGGTTTCTTCTTCCAGTTCATATCTGCAGTAAAGTAAAGTCAATTCCCTTGTCTTAATGGATAATAAGTACGGCGTTTGATGCTTGTGACAACTGAAAATATATTTATACTATATACAGGTATGCAGGTATCCTGCATAGAGTTGTGTCCACTAACCTCATAATATGGGCGACCCTGGAAAGCTGTCGCCGAAGAAATATCTGGCGATGACCAGGAAATATGCCTAACAGTAGGATTTCTGACTGGACACTGTCAACTAAGAAAACACCTCCATATTATAGGGCAAGCTTACGCACCTCTATGCAGGATGTGTGAACAGGAAGTTGTAACTGTTCGGCGAGTCTTGGCCTACACCTACCGACATAGAGAAGATGTATCCTAGTGACCTGTCCACCTTCCTGGAAAGGACAGGATCGACGATGACCTAGGAGGATAACCCCTTGAGAGGATGTGCAATGGTCTGCAATGGTCTAGCAACGTGTTCACTGCAATATCAGATAGCGTGTTAGGAATCACACGTTAAAAGGTAAGACCACGTTAGTCCTTAGCTCGCACAAGTTTCTTAACTCCTGAGAGTTGTCGTTCGTAGGGGGGCGGCAGCTGATTAACGGAAAAACAGATTTTTTTAAACAGCTACGACTGACGGTGACGGCCGTACGCCTTGAGCTTGGTATTCTGGTATGAATATCGTGCGGGTGACCTCTGACCTGTCGCGTTATAGTTTGGGGGGAATTCTTGGACGAAGCACTCCAAAAATAACAAGCAATCGGCAGACATGTGCTTCCAGCTCATTAGCTGTCCTCAGTATGGTATAGCCAAGTGCAAGGTTAGGTAACACTTGATTGCAGAAACAAGGCAGATGCACGGAGTCATCAACAGAAGCCAGCCGCACTTTGTGGTTTCGGCCAGGCTGAGCTTCATCAGGCTTTTATTAAGTTCATTGTACAAATTTGAGTTGGGAGAGTTGGAAGAAGATATGTTCAGTCTGAACCTGTTTGACTTCACCTGTCTATTATTTCAAGTGGGATAGTTGTGGAAGTCTGAGTCCAACTTTAGATTTTTCCTAATTTTGTGCAATTGGGTTTGATGTATATAGATGCAAGGCATAATTCGGTTTCTGATGAAAAGTTGCCTACCAGGTTGGTCACAGTGCGTACCATTAATTATTCTCAATACCTTCCGTTGCGATTTGAAAACTCTTGATGCCTGACTAAAATTCTCCTATAAAATGGTACCACAGCTAATATGCGAATGGAAGAGAAAGTGGTATGTGTACAAGCACATCTTTCTCCACAATATTTTTCAGTTCAGTCAGCAAAAATAGTTGGCCAGAGAGTTATTGCATAGATGGTGGCTATTCATCTTTAATTCATCATCGGGAGCTATCTCCACAAGTTAAAAAGTGGATCCATTCGAAATTTTTTCATTGAAGAGTAGAATATGAGGTGCCGGGTTTTATCATTGTTCATTTTGAGTTCATTTGTCGTAAACCACAGTTCGGTTCTAGATGCAGTAGTCGCCATTAGTTCATTGAATACGAATCGATGACAGTGCGAATTTATTAACGAAGTATAATCAGCAGATGGAAGCAAGGACAGATGTTTGTGGCAAGCCATGATTAGTATGAGCCTGCAACGAAGTTGTTCAGTTGACCGATACCACTTGTTGACGGTTGGTCAAATAGGAATTCATGAGGTTAAGTGGGATTCCCCTACCCCATAGTGATCTTTGCTATCATCAGTTCATGGGAGACACTCTCACACGCCTGAGATAAGTCACAGAGTGTAAGACCTTTGCAAATTGGCAAATTATTGCTTTTTTCCTTTTTTTAGAAGATTCCCACATTCTTCTGCAATGGTGATGGGGTAGTGGAAAGCTGAAACAGCTCTTTCCAAAAAATTAATCTCACCAGAAAGTACACCCCTTTCAATTCTGAGAATGTTATTAGTCCATTTGAATAGTGCATTACTTCAATAATGAACTCTATTTCAGGGAATTATCAATTTACCATTTATTCTGGACAGCCGATTATTACCAGAAATCAGGAATATACAACTGAATCTTTGGTCGTTGGATTTTGGAGGTGACGAACTTCGAAGATATATCCTGCTGTGCAACAAAACCTTAAAATTTGATTGTTTCACTATAATAGCATTAACATTTTTCATGATATTCCTGTTACTGCCGCATGGATTGATCGCTTCAGATGTTCTCATTCACAACAAGTTGTCAGATGAAGTATGTGGAAACTGGAAGATATTGTGCAAAACAGCATATATAATCTACATGGAATTTACGGTATACACTTCATCTGTATTCGTTGCGATATCTTTATACTATATGAGGCTCATGAGGAATCAGTTCATACTTTTGAATGGAGTATTGAAAAACATTACAAAAAATATTGAATATCCACCAGAAAGTGAGGCCTACCAAAACGAAATTTATAGCAGGTTGCGGTTTTGCATAACCAGACACATCGAATTGAGAAAGTAGGATATTTTAACATTACAATCTTTCATTTAACTTGTAATGTTTGTGTGTGTATATATGTAGTTTACGTTTGTGTATGCTATAAATTGCACGTTAGAAGGTGATACCTCATTGATCCCTAGCTCGCACAAGTTTCGACTTTGGAGGGTTGACGTTGGTAGAGGGGCGATAGCTAGTCAACTCGAAGATATATTTCAACATATTTTTGTAACAGATGCATGTATGTACGGGGCGGTCCGAAAAAAACGAAAAGTTCAGTACAAATCTCCAACTTCTTTATCACGTCTGAAAAATACTGGAAGTCGGCAAAGTATACTGCATGGCGGCGATATCGTTCTCATTTGACTAAAATTTCTGCCAGGCGAGTGGCCTTTTCGAATTTGGAAGCAGAGAGAAGTCACCAGGGGCCAAATCTGAAGATTACGAGGATGGAGCAGCAGTTCGTAGCCCGCTTCGCCATTTTATTGGCGATGATGGAAGCTTGAGCCAGTGCGTTGTCGATTATATATCACCCATATCTCTCAATTGTTTTCTACCTGCAAAAAAAGAAGATTTGTGGTTTCGTGTCCGTACTGGGCGGATTGGCTGTACATGTTCATCGTTTACTGCCTGAACCACTGTGTATGCTGTTTTTGGCGAGTGCATTGACTTGAGATGTGGTGGTTGAGCAAACCGGCCATCGAATGCCTGCTTCCACGTAGCCCCGCTGGATATGGGAATCACAGAATCTCTTGTGGTTCTGTTATTCCTTAACTGAATAGCACCCATCGAGCCTATCAGCTGTCTCTACGTAACCTTCGAGATATCGGCACCCTCTCGTCGTTGTCACGGTAATGCGGAGCTCTGCCGTGATTGACCTTCTTTCCCTGGCTACTCGTGAGACTTTCATGAATAGAGTAAACTTAAAAATTATTTCTGACGTTGAGTCTACAGAGGAGATGGATGTCGAGCTTACGACTCCAACTGACCTCCCTGTAAATTTATATCAGGAGCGAGTCTATAGAGGAGATGAATGTCGAGCTTACGACTCCAACTGACCTTCCTGTAAACTTAGATTAGGAGCGAAAGTTTCTCAACTCTCCAACTTCTGATCCAATAACTGAACCTAAAAAAAAAGTTTGGTGGTGCTGCCAGGAAACTACTGAGTCGTCTTCTCAAGAGCGGGGTACTGTTGAGTTTCAGGTCGAACATAGGATCAGTCAACAGTAAACAACTTTAATGAAAATAAATATACAAATTCCAAAAAAAATTTATTCAACCGACTTGACAGTGACAACTCTATCAACAACTTCTTTTTTATCAATAAAAAAAATCTAATACATAGTGATGTAGATCAAATTCTTGTTCATTCCTCAACACTTTCTCTTGAACTGAATTCTTCATGTGCAACACCCAGTATATTCCTCAAATATTCAAACTGACATTTTGGTGAAGGTTTTGTCATTATATCGGCTACCTGTGCTGCGCTTGGGATATTTTCAATTTTAAATACACCTCCGGCATACTTTTCTCCCAGGTTTGATTTTCTTTTGAAGATTTCATTTCATCATTCAAGGCAATTTTCCATAATGATGCTGATTTCAATGTTCGATCATAGTTTTCTGAAACATCGTAAGCCTCCGAAATCATGGCGTAAGCATCAAAATGATTTGGTTTTGATAGTTTCAATCTGTCTCTCAATCCTTCTCGTTTGGAATTTTCTCCTAACTGCTGACAAATCTGTTCGTCACCTGCAGGAGATATATCTCTTGACTCTCTTTATAAACTCATACCTTTCTTTTAAAATTGAATTTCTGTTTGCAGATCAAAAACTTGATTAACGTCAAAACGTCATTCTTTTCTGGGACCCACATTCGATAACCATCCTTATTACCAATATATCCCACTAAAGATCCTTTCATGGTTTTCTTAGCAAATTTTTTCCCTTTTTCTTAGGTATATGGACAAAACAATCAGTCCCAAAGACCTTAATATGTTCTAGATAACTGTCTTTTCCTGTAAATAACTAAATCGGGGATTTTCCATCAATGAAGGTAGGTCCACTTCTGTTC
>WOGP01001446.1:7410-19069 GCA_015342065.1 Leptinotarsa undecemlineata | reverse complement strand
GAACGACAACTCTCAGAAGTTGAGAAACTTGTGCGAGCTAAGGACTAACGAGGTCTTACCTTTTAACGTGTGATTCCTAACACGGTTGCAGAATTATACCAGCTTCAACCAGATAAATTTTCTCGAGAAAAATACCTGGTCGAGGTAGGAATCGAACCCAGTGAAGTAGAGAATATGGAAGAGAAATTATCAGAAGCTTTCGAAGAATATATGACGAAAATACAATATTTATTCTTGAAAAATATCATTGATAACAAACAAAATAACCATTCTACTATGAGAAATGTTAAAATATGTTCAGTAGTAACCAAGACATTCTCCAACAAATAGGTATTTAGTTGAAGGAGATTGAAAAAAACTGTTTTTTTGAGGGCGGTATAAATAGATATTCCTTTGAGTTATACTGTCAACAGACATATCGCACCCATCAATAGGACCGACTTGACTTTGTAGCGGGGTTATTCGTGATATTTTTCAGTTTACTTTGAGAGCGCGTTGAATAAACAGTTATACAACATGGAAGCTAGTTGTTCGGGAATCGTGAAGCGTCCGAAATTGTCACCATTAAATATAAATGAAAAAACATTGTTATGAATGTATATAATTCTTTAAGAATACAATATCCGTCCGAAATGAAAAGTCGTGCTATCATCATCAAGCTATCGTCATCAGAAGCTCTACTCAAACTGCAGTTTGAATAGAGCTTCTGCAGAATTTACTTGTCTGTTAATTTCTTTCATTCAATGATTTTTTAGCATTCATACTGTAAACATTGTTGTCCGAACTTATGAAAATTGTAACTTTGAAATTAATATATCTTTCTAAAAAGAGACTTCGAGCAGTCGTTGACATCCCCATCAGAAAAGTTGGAACTTTTACCGGACGTCAGAGCTAAAAATTTTGATGAGAAAAAAAGAACCACTTCCATTTAATTTTCAAAGATATGAAATATTGTTTGACAACATTTTATTACATATAAAAACCAGGATAGCAACCGTAAAAAACTTAAATGAAAAGCTTTTTTTCTTTGCAATATTGATGCAGCTTGGAGAATATACTGCATATTATCGACGAAAGCTGAGAATTACCGGTAAGAAAATTTTCAATGAATTGAAAAGAATTAAACATACCCGCGTTCATTTTTGTGTATGGCTCTTCAGCTTCCTGAAAGAACGTTCCCTTCAGGTGGACGTCGATGGATATCTCTCGAATACTTTAACCATCAATGCTGGTATTCCCCAGGGATTCATATTGTCTCCGACTCTCTTTTTATTATGAAGGATGCTTCTCAAAAACTTGGAACACTGTCCCGAACCAGAAAACTGTACACACCTCAGCAACTTTTGATGCTTTATAAAGCTCAGATCAGACCATCTTTGGAGTATTGTTCACATGGATATAGCTCCGCCCTTAAGCATACCCTGAAGCTGCTAGATTCCATTCAAAAAAGAGTCATTAGTAAGATTGGAGACGCGAACATCACTTGTAACCTTGATACTCTGGAACTTCGGAGAAAGGTTGGGGAATTTGCCTCTATTCTATACGGAAAATGTTCAAGTGACTTGGATCATTTGACTCCACCAAGAGCGGTACATATCAGAAATATGCGACGGACTGTGGCTGCTCATCGTTTTGAGGTTCAACTCAGTACACCTCGAGTTGCACTGTTTGAGAACTCTTTCATTTGGAGAACTGCTTTCGTGTGGAATAAACTTCTTGAGAACGTTTTTCCAAATGGATTTAATCTCCGGCGATTCAAATCCAATGTGAATCACTACTTTCGCAAAGGCTCCGCTCTAAGATCTTAAAAATTTACCTGTATTGCTTGAGTTTTGTTCTTGAAAAATAATGAGCTCGATATGTTAACCAATATCTTAATTAACCAGAAACATTTTCCTATACCCAAGTCACTCCAAATTTATCAGGTTTTCATTTTTACGGTTACCATGAATTGCCACTCAGTTGTTTCGCGGGTTATTAGTAGGTTGAAAGATTGTTTCAACATGTTCAATTCCACATGTGATTTTCTAAAAATCGTAGATTTATAGTTGTATAAAGGAAGTGTTCCTTTTCCTCTCTGGGCAGACTTCACGAGTAAACTAGTTAATTGATGAATTATGTGAAAAATATGTGCCATAGCAAAAAGGGAAAGAGAGAGAGAGAGAGAGAGAGAGAGAGATCTTCATCATGTTTCAACTAGTATTAGGTTATATAGGCATTAAAAAAAAACTCAAAAGCTATATCAGTGACTGATTACTTTTCAATTGCCGTAGAATATTTATGCCTTGTATGTTTTTTGAAAGATAGAAAGTAATCAGTCAATACTGTATTGATTGTATCACTATGATTGGGAATCATCCAGTGGCCAACCTTAAAGCAGTTTTTAAGTAGAATCATTGTAACCTAGAATGAAATGCAACACAAGTATGCTACTGATTGATTGATAATGGAATAATTTTTATTCGGTTACAAATGAAATTTTTTGTATCTTTTCGTTTTCAGTAATCTGCAAACATAAAACTGAACGGGCTCTTCTGAACATTTATGTTGTCGGCTAGGCTAATTGCACACACACCAATTTTGGACGGCCGATTTTCATATTCGTCCAAATTCCACATGTGAACCACGGGAACGGGACCTGGCACACACGCCGGTCAGTGAACGTCGTCGGTAAAATACCGGTGAACAGCCGTCCACTGCCACTGTATCGCCGGCAGTACAGGGAAGTAGTGGCGTACGTGACTGAATACACTCCTGCATACACTCCGGATTTTACCGACCATTCCTGTCTCGATTGCTCGGTGAAATTGTAATTACGACGTATTAATTAAGTAGTGCGTGCTAATTACGATTTCAATGGGTGACTGGTAAACATTTGGTGGGTCTGCAAGCACCCGCTACCAATAAAATATCGGCCGATTTTATACTGTCCGTCCAAAATCGGTGTGTGTGCAATTAGCCTTAGGCTAATTTTGGACGGTCGATATTATACCGGTCGTCCAAATTCCAATAGTACACCAGATGTGGGAACAGGACCCATTTGCATGACCGGTATAAAATCGGCCATCCAAATTCCAATAGTTAACCACATCTGGGAACGGGACCTGGCACACATGCCTACCGGTGATCGACGTCGGCCACCATCCACCCACGCGTGGTTCACTATTGGAATTTGGACGACCAGTATAAAATCAGCCTTCCAAAATCGGTGTGTGTGCAATTAGCCTGACTGGTAAAAATCCGGTGAGTCTGCAAGCACCCGCTACCAATAAAATGTCGGCCGATTTTATACTGGCCGTCCAAAATCGGTGGGTGTGCAATTAGCATTAGAACAGTTCATTTTTTGTTTCCCTCAAAGTAACTCTCGTGATTTTGAGTTTTTCGTAGAACTCTCGATATGTTCCTCGACATGTTCCTTGACATTATTCTACATTATTCTAGATTTTATATATCCATATCCAAATTATTTTATTTATGATTCTTATTTTGTTCTTTTTTTTTCAGGAGTTGTATTTCCATCATAACTTGCGGATTATGTGGATGACTCTCTGAGACGCATCGAAAATATTATAGAGTGTGATTTTTGATAGACATGAATTTTAGATAGTATATGATTGTGATAATATGCACAAAGTATTTATTTTTGTATATAATTACTTATCTACTCCATCAGTTCTGGGTGGGTATTATCAAATTTGTACACTTTTTTTCAAAACTATTATCAAAACTTAGAACGTATTATCAGTTAAATAGTTTTGTGATCCAATCATTTTTCTAAAGAAATGTTGATTGGGCAAAACGATCGATTTTTACTTAAAAAATAATTGTTTTCTTACCCACATTTCAAATTTAATTAAATTATACTTCGAAACGTCAGCAAAAAAACTATTGTTTTGAAAGAACAACCATTTTTCAGAATTTATTGTTATGAAAGTCCTCGCTATGTTTATTTTGATTGAAAATAGGTACATCGAATTCGTCAATAAAAATTAATTTCTAATACGTTTTTTTATTACTTACCAATATCTGTGAAGTCATAAATATACTGTGAAAATTCCTAATTAAGGAAGACCTTGTGTATTCTTTGTTCATAATGCTATTTTCAATGTTTCGTTGATTATTTTTGTCGTCATTTGAAGAATATCTAAAAGAATTCTTGAAAATATCTAAATATAGAAGATGAATAAAATAGATTTGGCATTCAAAGACAAATGCTATAGTGTAAACAATAGAAAATGAATTTGACGAAATATAAATGATTTTTTAGTTGATAATGACATAAGTCAAAAGGATCACAAAAAACGATATTTTTTCGGTGACATGTGTGAACTTCTTTGGATGAATAGTTCAAGATTTATTGACCCTTGAGATGGTTAGTTGCCCTAGGAGGATAACATCGTAGAGCGACATCAGATCATCATGGATTTTTATAGTATAGGCCGATCCCATCTCATATGATATATATCGATATTTATAATTCTTTATACTGCTAGGGAATTGAAAACTCGAAAAACAATAATGAGAAATCGGGATCCAGAGCCGAAGAAAATTTTGACAAGAAATTCGATACACAGAAACTACAGAGATGAATTATTGCATTGCATTAGTTGAATTCCACTGAGAACCACGAAAATTTGGAAACCGATGACGATAAAATAAGTGAAGAAACTAATTTTGTAATTTCATCATATATTAATCAGTAGTCTCATCTTCTAGGTTCAAGTGGTGGACAAGACAACTAAAGACAGTCAACGAATTCAAGGAGTTGTTGAAAAAAACATGACCAGAGTGGAAAAAAGCAATGAAAGATGATTTTTGTTTATGGCAGATAGTAATGGATTTTGATCTACAGGTTATGAAATTTGAATATAAGTGGCTCTAAATAGGTTTTGAGAGTGAAATATAATAATATAATGATATTTATTTGGTAAATAGAATACATTCCTAATATACAATAACAAAACTGTAGGTGAAAAATAATTGAATCAAATTGAAAGGGTTATATTTTTGGGAGTGACTCACTCTCCCTACTGTACAGGTACTTGTGTCATCGATGACATCGTAATGACATTCATTCACTCATTCATTCATTCATTTGATTAAATCTCAACCGAAAGGAATCTTGTTTAAATTTTAAGGGTTATATTTTGATACAAATATTTTGAAACAAAAAAATGTGTGCGGAAGTTTTTGGAATTCTACTGATGCATCTTGTATCAAAATGGAGTAGTAAAAAGCCAAAAATTGTCTTTACCAAAAAATTATCTAATATTCCAAAATCATGACTTATCATCTTATTAGTAATAAATTCAGTTAGACTTGTTAGAAATACGTTGCAGTGGTGTGGTTGAAGCTGATTTAATTGAATGAGGCAATTTGTTGTACGTATCAAAATCTTTGACATATACTGAGTTCATACTATGCCAAGATTATGTCTAGTGTAATATTGGTGAGTATAATAATTGAAACAAATATATATTTTAAGAAATGTTTCAGTTAAATCATTAACAATTTTATGCACGAATATCATTGTCAGGTATGAAAGTCTCTGAAATACCGAAAGCCAATTTAAGGTTGATAACAACGTGATTATGTGTATATATCGGTTTCCTCTCAATATAATTCTCATTTCTCTATTTTGTAGATTTTATAATTGTGCCTGATTGTTCAAGTTGAAAGAGAATAAAATCGAAGCACAATAATCAAAGTGAGGTTATATAATTATTTTAGAAACTATTATCTTTGTGTTCAATGACAGATGCTTTGAAATTCTCGAGTGAAAGTATAGTTTTTTTGAAATTTTCTATGTATGTATTGAAAATGTTCATCATATGTAGGATTGTGGTCCAATTGTAACCCTAGGTATTTTACAATATTCACTTTTAACTTTTCTTCATGAATAGTAATATTTATTGGAAAAGAAAGTTTTTGGTTTTTTACTACTCCATCTTGATACAAAAAAAGGATAAGATGGAGTAGTAGAAAGCCAAAAACTTTCTTTCCAAAAATTAATCACTCCAAAAAATATAACCCCTTCAATTCAGTAATAGATATTTATCTGCTTTATATCAATTTTTTTATATTTGTATTTTGAAGTGAGGATCATGGCAGTAGTTTTACCCACATTCAGTTTTAATTTATTAAATTTAATATATTTGTCAACTTTTTGCAATATCACATTTATTTTCTGTACATCAGCGTCTAGGCTTATATCACTACAAGCTAATGAAGTATTGTCTGCATATGAGTTGATAAATTCACCATCAACATGTTTATTAATATCATTAGAATATACAATGAATAATAAGGGCCCTAAAACACTCGCCTAGGGTTCTCCTTTATCGTTTGAGATTTAATTTGAAATTGTGCCATTGATTCTCACTCTTTGTTTTCTGCCTTCAACATAGTTCGAAAACCATATTTTCATTTTGCTTAGGATTATATTTCTGTTAATTGTTTGGAAAGCTTTCTCAAATCTCTCTCAAATCTAAAAATACCGCTATTACATACTTGTTGTCATCTAATTTTTTTATCAAATAGTTAAGTGACCTCTGTAGTCCTTTTTTCGAAACCTTTACTGATTATCAAAAATAATCTCATTTCCATTGACATGGACAGATCTGGAATCTTTCCAGTCTGAAGCGAAGTGTTGTTTAGATTCAGTAAGGCATGTCAAGCAGTTTCAAAAATTTGTTTCACAATTTTAGCATTTAGGATTTCATAGGTGTTACATTTATTATATAATAAAGCAACAATACCACGTTATTCTCCTAAGGAGACCATTTTGAATCCAGTTATAGGCAAGTAAAGGTTATAAAGCTGATAGGTTGGTAAAAGTCTAAAAAGACTGGAAAAATGTAGTAAATAACAGAACAAATCACTTTGATGGAGTTCACAAAAAACTTTCAGGAATATTGCAGGACTATGATTTCAGATAGAAACTATTTTCCAATGCAATCCTCATACAGCAGAAATATTTGGTGCATGTTGCTTGAAGACTGCCATTCTTCGCACATTGCCTTTCATTAGACACCCGATTTTTTTGTCAAATTTATCACTTATTTAACGGTATAAAAGTGATACTATGATATGTCTACATCTTGCGAATGTATTGAGGCACTGCAGAGATCGAAAACATTTTTTAAGTAAATTAAGGAATTTTGAATAAAACTCCATAAGTATAAATTATCACCAAAACATTTCGAGTGGAATAGAATGATTTTAGGACATTATTTGATTTCAATACATTGCATCATAGTACTGATTCTATTATTGAATATACTGCGATTGATGTAACTACAACTGCTATATAGAACCATGCTGAATTTTTGAGGGATCATATACCTAATAAATATTAAAAATGTATTTTTTATAGTTTCAGTTAGAAGTGGTGCATGAAAAAGTTTAACGACAATCGGAGTGGGGCTAATACTGGGATGTTTCCTAACTAAATGCTGAATAAAAAATGAGAACCGAAAACAGGACAAAAAAAAACAAAAAATGTAGATGTTATTTACCCGAAAATTAACATTTTTCTAATTTTCCCACTTTTTTTGTATTGCGTTTGGTTAAAACATATTCAAGATATTTTAACAAATTTCCCCAAACTCAAATTAATGTTTTTACTTTTTCAAGAATTTCACGTCACTTTCAACTGACGACGTCAGGCAGAAAGGCAGGAAATATCGAGGTCTGCTTATTGATGTTCATTACAATTTATTGTGAGGAACGAATTAATTTTTTCAATTCAAATGACAGTTTTTTGAAGAATCTTATTGATTTGAAATCTCGGTAAGAATATATGAAAAATTAAAAAGGTTAGCTGAAAAATAACAACTATATCAAGCAAAACAACTGAAATTACAATGATATAAAATACAAGCAAAAAATAAAAAAAAAATTGAACTATTAACACGAGATGAAAAATTAAAATATTATTAACACGAAATTAAATATTGAAAGATTCCAAATAACGTTACTACACGTTTCGATTGTTAGTATCCACAATCGTCTTCGGGACATAACTGGATTTATTCCTCAGACATCTATTTATAGGTCATTCGAGTGCTTTCACCTATCCCCTCTTCCCTCTCTCCGCTTCATCGGTTTTAGCGGGAGATGACCGTTTGGCGGGAGTTGGTTGTTTTTCGCTTGATTAGAGGTTTCCATATCTTACGTATCTATATGCTAGTTTGACTAAATGCGTTGTTGGACAACATATACGCGGCTTCTTTGGCGGGAGTTGGTCGTGTTACGCTTGATTATAATTGTTTTCATAATAATATGTCCAAAATTTCTATCTACAGTACAAACATTTCGGATTTTCATAATCTAATTGAAAATGACGGGTAATACTCGTGAATCTTAAATTTGAATACTTTGAAGTGTATTCGAGAAGGTGAAACTTTTTTATCTAATACAACAAATTGGCACGTATAATGATAAATGAATTTTTTAATCATGATAACAGAAAGTTTTTGAACTCATCAAGATATCATCGTCTGGTAGGCTTATCTTAATAATATCACTATGAGTTCTGATAAATAATGACACAGTTTTGTGTTTTACTACATATCATTTACACCAATCTTTACAAAAAATTACCAATAATGAATTCGAAGGTATCACTTAGAGTCAAGCTACTCTCCCAGTTTGGTGGTTTAAGTATTCGATTAGCTTCGTACCTCTCACAGCCAGTATTTCTTTGCTTTTATAACATTTCTTGTCATTTGATCAACTCCATACTTTCCAAATCTTTGTCTGTAATATCTGATATGTATTACTAGGATGGTGAAAATTAATGGTTATCTCAAACGAAAAATACCCTTCCAGAAAATAAAAAGTGTCAGAATGCCTGGGAATATACAGTGATTAATTTGGTACATAATCAACTTCTTGAGTCAGCTGACTGTTCTGATATTCAAAAGGCTAGACTCAAAGCTATTATGATGTCCAAATAATCTGGTGTCTGGCGGAATGTTATTCCCGTGTCTTCTTTGGGTACCCTCTTAGATGATGCATCTTTTAGAATTTTGATAGGTCTTCGATTAAGTTCTTCAGTTTGTGTTAGTCATAAATGCAGATGTGGATCCATTGTAGAAGAAAATGGATACCATGGCCTAAGTTGTACATTTAGTTCTGGCAGATTTCCAAGACATCATTCCAATGATGTCTTGAACTGCAGCGGTTCCTTCAGTTCTTGAACTCCTTGGTGTTAGTCGAGATGATGAAAAGCGTCCAGATGGGATGGGTCTAATTCCTTGAAAATTTGGAAAAACCTATGGTTTGGGACTTCACCTGCGTAGAAACAGTAGCTTCACATTTTGCTGCTACGTCTAATTCCAGTGATGCAGCTGCTATGATTGCAGAAAAATCAAAATTTCGGAAATTCTCCTCTTTGCTGAGTTCTCACTGTTTCTTTCCAGTTGCAATTGAACCTTTGGTGTTTTTGAATCTCATGCTTCTGAATTGTTGAAAGAAATTGATAAAAGAATGATGAACTTTACCGATGACAACCAAGCCTATTCATTTTTAATTCACAGAATCAGTATCGAAGATGACCCTGATCGAAGAACAGAATTCTGCGAAATCATAACGGAAACCATTGCAAGGCATCCTACCTATCTTCACAAAATTTGTTTTAGTGACGAATGTACATTTTTTAAACGGTAATGTTCACATACAAAATTGCCTACTTCAATATTGGATAAATGGCATAGAATAAAAAATATTTGTAGATATATTGATGTTACTGTGTTCGAAAATTTTCGGAATGAAATATCGGATAGGCTGTTCATATGTCAAGAAGTTCAAGGCAACCATTTCGAGCATCTTCTGAACTGACCTCAAGTTCATTACCTCATATTATGTAGTTAAATATCAATGTATTCAGGCAATTATCAAAAGTTTCGCCATTGTGTAGTATTTGAAGATACTGATATTATATTCTAGAGTTGTGAAGTATTCGTCAGGAGATAGGAGATAGGGAGAACCCCTATCTATTTTTCCCAGATAGCGTCCAGTCGCTATCTTGAAAGTTTCATCTGTCAATTTCACTTCAAAAAAAAGTATTCATACATTAATTTTATTATCTAAAATTTCAATTTTTTTAGTTGACCCGTTCAAAAATAAAGAGGGGGACATTAAAGAAATGCACTGTTTAGACAAAAATTATTGTAATTATAATACATTAGGGGTGAATATAATGATTTTGAAAATGTTATCAAAGGTGATCTTTCGCATTATTGAGATTTAATCCTACTTGATCTTTTGATATGTTGAAATTCGTATTATATATCATAATCTGAAAATACTTTTATGGAGATAAGCCTAGTGAACGATCATCTCGTATCAAAAATTTCCCAAATTTACAAATATGATGATGAACATAGGTGATACTTTATTGTTTAAATTGGAAGGTGTATATTTTTAGGAGAGATTAACTTTTGTGAATAGGTGATTTTAAAATTGTTTGCATTCTTCCTTTCTTTGGAAGATTTCCACAGAAAGCCAAAACCTTTTTCTCCTGAAAGTTTATTCACAAGTAACAATTTTATAATAGATGCGAAACAGTTTCGAAGAAACAAATTACAAAACTGTATTTCTCCCAGTAATGTTTTCAATATGTTTATAAAACAGCTATAAGTAGGAAATTGGCATTAGTGTGAAGTTATCCACAACTTTTCATCCACAGTTTATGACAAGGGACAATCGAACAGGGTTCAGAATGAGATTTGCGAACAGTGTTGCCAGATTGCCAATATTAAGAATTTTATCTGTATTTCGATGTTATCATTTTTAAAACACGATATATTATTGAAACATGTCGAATAAATGAGTCACCATTCTACATAAACTTATTATATCAGCCAACTGTCCCTATGCAAGTATTAATACCGAAGAAAGTGTAAAATAAGAGTATAATATTATTCTGGAAAAATTCATTTGTACCAAAACAGGTAGCGTATGAGAACTGGAAAATTGGTTTCTCGGTAAAAATTTTATGACTTGCAAAAAGTATATATTTGAAATATCCGGCGTTGAACAATACCGAATGCCCAAGAAAAACTCATCCACAAAATTTAAAACTTTTCACTTATCAAAAATAGTTTATTGACGGAGATATCAGAATATATTTTTCGAAAGTATGTATATCTATCGACTATTTTTTTCGCACCGAAGGAAAGTATGGTACGCAAATCTGTTTGAGCACGTCGATAGATGTACTTTTGAAGAATATATTCTGAAATTTTCATCTACAAACTATTTTTGATAAGTGAGAAATTTGACTTTTTTCAGTAATTCAGTTCCGAATATACGGAACATTTTTTTTTTCGCACCGAAGGAACGTATTGTACGCAAATCTGTTTTGACACGTAAATAGATATACTTTCGAAGAATATATTCTGAAATTTCCATCAACAAACTATTTTTGATAACTGAGAAATTTGACTTTATTGGGTAATTCAGTTCCGAGTATAGGGAACTATTATTTCTTTTCGCACCGAAGGAACGTATGGTACGCAAATCTGTTTCAGCACGTCGATAGATATACATTACTGATATTTCTGATATTTCCGTCAATAAACTATTTTTGATAAGTGAGAAATTTGAAATTTTGTGGATGAGTTTTTCTTGGGCATTCGGTATTGTTCAACGC
>WOGP01001445.1:0-19074 GCA_015342065.1 Leptinotarsa undecemlineata | reverse complement strand
TTTTGTGTATGTATTTGCTTTTAATTTTAACCTTCTGTTATATGCATTTTGTATTGAACCCTTTGTTTGACTTTTTCCATACAGTGTGTACTGTCTTTAGGAAATAAAATTATATTCTATTCTATTCTATTCTATTCTATTCTATTCTATGATTACATTCCTCAACATTAGATTCATACAGAGTCATTTAACTTTGATAACTTTCTTCATCCAAGCCTCAATTTTTCAGTTTCTCTTTTTGATGAACACTTTTATCGTAAATGAGTATTCAAAACAAAAAGTCAGTTTATCAAAAAGCTGTTCTAGGCTCTGTGCCATGCTCCCTATTCTTTGATTAGATTCCTTAAAATCACTTCGTCATTATAATTAGCTCATGAATATTCAACTTTACAGGATTTTACTAGTGAAACCTTTCACCTAAAATAAATTGCAAATAAGTTTTCAAGACAAAACATCTATTCGTCCTGAATTTGTCTGAAAACTATTTATACAGATTGAGAAAGAAATATATGCATCAGTAGTCAGGTTCATTAGTGTTACAAACCAAATTTGTATTACTAAAATATCAACACAGTAATGGTAAAACTGATCGTAGCTGGGGAGGAACTGATCGCAAGGACCTACTTTCGTTCAATTTTCCATAAAATCATGAATACAGCGCCTACCTAGTCTGATGGATAATGTGCGACTACCGGAAGCTTGATTCAAACATTGAATGAAGGTTTGCGTGAGTCTTATTGAATACGAACTCCATGCGAACAACTTTCATTTCCTAACCCAATCATCATCAGAACTTTCATACTTTCGAATCAATTTGTAATGAAACTAAAATTTGCCGTCACATTAATGGAACTTTCGTGCTATCTTTTTTGGTATACATACCAAATGGGATGTAGACATTTTTTGTGCGTTACTTTTCTATCATTATGAAACTTAATGTTCTCCTAATATTTTTTTCCTGGAGAAAGAATTATTAGAAGCAGGTAGTTGTTGGTTCACAGATGGATCAAAAACAACTTCCCGTTCCGGTGCAGGTGTAGACCCAGGGTCTACGACTTTCTAGGAACCTATGCGACTGTATTTCTAGCGGAAATTTACCTTATTGAATTATGTGTGGAGAGACTGGAGAAATCCAACTTCATACACAAGTAGATAAAATAGCGGTCGATAAAAAAAGCGGTGTTGGAAGCTCTTCGCTCCCATCGAGCAACGTCTGAGTTGGTAGCAAATTGCCAAAAACGAATCTCCACGATAGAAAGACTGACAAATGGTCCCTGGTCTGGCCATACTGGCCTGAAAAGCAATGAGGCTGCTGAATCCCTTGCAAAGGAAGGTGCTGCAAGCAACTTCATCGGACCAAAACCAGTCATTGGCATCGCTTTAGGCTTTGCCAAACAAATATTGAACACCTGGATGGCAAAAAGATTTATAGACTTCTGGCAGAATCTTCCAGGATTGGCTCACTTCAAGGCGTTTATTCACCCTTTTAAGCTTGATACCAAAAAGTTGTTGGACTACAGTAGAAATGAACTACGATATCTAACATGCCTCCTTACAGGTCACTGTCATTATAATCATCACATACAGGGACTCGGACTGCCAGAAGACAGTGTGTATCGCTTCTGGTTGGAAAATGATGAAACAGTAGAGCACAAATTTTGTGCCTGACCCGCGGGGACCGAATCATGTTTTTAGAGTTCGGCAGAGCCGTTTAATATGACCTGAAAGATCACTCACCATACCAACTAATCGGCTTGGTTAAGAACCCTTGCGGGTTGCTGTGGAGGGTCGAATAGACATACCCATTCACTTTGGACCTCACTTAACCATGTTATGAAACGAACCTACATACAAAATTTCAGCCTCAGAAAATATACCGGCATGGATAAACAGTGATGAAAAGTAATTTTATTATATAAACCTCCCTTTTTCCTCCGCGGCTGGCGCTCCAGTTCGAATATTCAAAAATCCCTTCTTGTTCTCTTAAAAATCTGTTCCCGTTAACCAGCTGTCTACACATCTACAGCCATCAGCATATCTACAACATAAAACGAACCTTCTCACAAAATTTCAGTCTCGGAAAATAAAGCGCTATGGAGAAACAAAGATGGAAAAGTAATTTTCGAATATAAACGTTTCTCTTTTACCCCCACGGAGGGTGCTACAATTTGAATATTCAAAAATCATTTCTCAGTGCGTATCCAAAACCTGAGAAGCATATATGAATAGAATTTTAGCTTCCTAGGACTTCCAGTACGGAGAAACAGAGATGAATGAGTTGTTAGTGACTTTCGCATTGATAATATCACGATTCACCCTGTCCTCAATAAATAGTCACTGACTAAATCGAGAGTTATCGATTTCGAAACTGTTTTGAATTATTCTTCATTGCAAACTATTCTATAGACGCCCACTCTAGAAAAAAATCATAGTATAGGAATTGTGTTAGGAATCACATGTTAAAAGGCGACACCTTGTTAATCCCCAGCTTGCACAAGTTTCGACTTCTGAGGGTTGTCATTCGTAGGGTTGCAATAGCTGGTTAATGGAAAGAACATATTTTTTCAAACACATATATTTATGAGATATTTTATTAGAAATCAGTTACTATCAATTAAACTCACTCTCATCGATGATGAGGGAAAACTAATATCGGTTTTAAAATTTTCATTGGATTATTTTGAAGCATTCTATTTATTCTCCCACGTTGAGTCCTTCCGCCCTCGTTACCCAAAGCGGTTCATTGAAATTTGTCCAAAGATTGTTGGGGAAAGCCAAACTCATATATTTCAGATTATTTTTTGTCGGAGGAAATTGGGTTGATGAAAAATCCGCATTATTTCTGAGAACAGAAATTGATAATGATTTGAGTGTGAAATTAATTAAGAGATTACAGTGGAAATTTTGTCGTATCATAAGCACCTGTCGGTATGAACCACCTTCTTGCATGTTACCAATAATAGCACGGTTCATAGTTTTGACCTTGTACCCTTCACATTTCCATATCATACAGAAGTTTATTAGATGAATTGAACATGGAGGTATCTCTATAGCTTATAATTGCTTAGCTATGGCTTTTTAGCTCACTTCACGATTGTTAAGTTCCGTTTCGTTAAAAACTTTTCTAATTTTTTTCAATGCTTGTGTCCTGTAGAGATCTGAATTGCTCTCAAACGTCTTCTATTGAATATCAGTAGCATTTATAAAACCATATATGAGTTCGAATAACAGTTATGGAAGTAGAAACAATAAAGTCATATTATTCGAAAGAAGATTTCACAAAATTGAGGATGATAAATGAAATGGAAGTAATTATTATCATGGATAAACAGAACATTGTTTTCAAAGCTACATACTCTCAATCATTCCTCATGTGTTGAATTCTTTCGAACTGGCGGTTTTGTTGAAAAGCTACATATTTTAAGATATTTTTGAAAATTCAGCTTCCTGCTTCCCCATCTCTATACAAAAAAATGTGAGAATATTTTTAAGAAAGAAAGGAAGCAATGAATTTCGACAAAAATCTAGTCTATACAGAGATGTGTATATCCTGCAAAGAAGTAACTTTCAGACACAAACTTGAAGAAGAACCCTCTCAAAACACCTAATTTCATATGAACATTGAATTAGATGGAAGAAAAATACTTTATATACGAATATTTTCATCCATTCAGTTTGTATTCTGAACATTTGTTATGAAATTAAAATTTTACTATTATTGTGTAGCAATCCTGTGAATGATATCTATTTCAATTGCATGACGAATGTTTGGAATACCAGTTAGTTAGAGAAACTTGTTTTTTTGTATAATTCAGGGTTCATGTAAAAGTATTAGTTTCTAAAGTTTTTTTTTCATGTTAATCAAAGTTTATAAAGTTGCTGTTTCGAGAGGGCTTTTCTTTCAGTTTGGGTGTGAAAGTTACTTCTTAGCATGATCCTCGCATCTTTGTAAGAAGTTTTTCTTCGAAGTTGAATGCTCTCTTCCTTTCTTTGAGAGAATCCTACATTTTCTTTGTATGAAGATGGAGAAGTAGAGCCACAACTTTCCTTTCCCAAAAATCAACCGCGCCCAAAAATATACCCCCTTCAGTCTGAACTATAGAATAATAATATATTTGAAGAGAGATAAGAAGGTGCACAAACTAAATGAAATATTGAATATTGTTTATCAATGTGAGAAATGCGATATTTCACGGATATTTTTGGGGTGGCTGATTGACCTTATGATTTTTCATCTACTCATTGATATAGTCAATATAATATTCGAAAATATCGGAATTTTCTGATCATATGACGTTGAAAAACTAATTTTGCGTTATTTACATATATTTACATCGTTCACTTACCGTTTTCGCCATTGTAGCGGATATCCTCGCCATCTTCTCGTCGCCACATGACATACGGTTCGGGATATCCGCTAGCTTTGCACGTCAAACTGACGTTTGTCGATTCTAAAACGACCATATCTGAACTAGTTTCTCGATCAAGGATACTAGGAGGAACTGAAAAAAAAATTTCACATCTATACACATAGGTATGTTAAATAAACAAATACAGAGAATTTTGCGTGTAATTAGTCAGTATGACACACTTTATCTGAAAATGTATATATTTCCTAATTCGAAATGATGACATGGTTTTATTGGGATCCATGAGCTTTCCTTGATTGGGAAATCATTTTTCAGAAAAAATTGGAATGTATTTTCTCTTTAATAGAGCACCAAATTCTGTGTTTGAAGATGATTGACAATGTTTCATGAATAATTCCATTAGTTCGTACTTGCATTATCTAATATTATATAAGATGATTAGAAATCCTTAACAGAATCAATACCAATGGAAAAAAAATTGCTGAGATTGAAAATTATAATAAAAAAAACCGGGATGAAATTACATCTGTGTGCTTGTCATTGAGTGCATAGTTGGCGAGGACAATAGTTTCACCAATTTTTACTGTTCCAAAGCATTAGAGAATGGTCTAACTGCAGTACTCCCAAATAGGGCAGTAGTCAGGAATTCTGAATATGCTGCAGTGGTACTACAGGTAGTTATGAAATTTCGAAAAATTGTTATTTTTTATATATTGTCTCAGAGTGTCAGAAGTTTGCACATTCATCATTAAATTTTCCCCCTATGAAAGTTCTACATATGAAGTCTGATTTAAAAGAAAATCAAGAAGGATGGAACTATGAAACTATCTAGGCAATCATAACCGTAATAGACACAGAAGTTTGGAGAATTCTGTGTCTATTGCGATTATGATTGCCCAGATCAGGGGTCGACAAGTAGTTTCAGGTGGGGTACGGATACTGTGGAGATATTTCAACGGGGTCCAGAAAAAAACAAATATTTTATATTATTTTAGTTTCAAATCATATTAGGAATTATAAAAGAAATACAAGACCTCTTAATAATGTGAGAAACTACACCTACGGTCTTGAGCCAGTTTTTTATAGTTTGGTTCTCGAGAAGAACAGCAAATTCGAAGTGTCTTCTAGGTAAGCGTGTGTTAATCTCGAACCATATTTTATTTTTTTAATTAATCTTTGAGAAAGGTGTTTCACATATGTATGGCGAGTCAAACACAGTGGTCAAATTGATAGCTATACAGGGTATATCTTGACGAGTTAACGAAATGTATATATAGAAAATTGAGAGTAGGGCGATTCTGAAAATTGGTAGGATGGGTGAAGAACTAATGAAGAATTCAACTGAAGTATTATCGTTAAGGTGACCTTTCGGGTTTCACCGGAAGTGACGTCATCTTTGTTATTTTTAATGGCACACCTTGTGCCATTCTAACTCATGCATCATATCCTATATCCAAAATGAACCGTTTTCGAGTTATTCGATTTTTTTTAGAAAAAGTGATAGATGCAGCCTTTCGAACATACATCATTTTTATGTAAATTACCATCTTCAAAAATATGCAGCTATTGAATCGTGATATCTGAAGGTTGAACGGATTACGCATCATTTTCACGTCTACTGAATAATACACAGGGTGCGCAAGAAGTAGGGTCCAATAAGTGAATGAGAAAAATAAAAAATCTCAATTTTTTTTTGAAGGGAACCCTCATTTTCTCCTCAAGGTTCAATTCTATTATGAAAATGAGTCCTAGTTATAATACACTTCCCTATACAAAAGACTTATGATTTTGGAGATATTCTGCAATAGAAGTTATTGTCACGCGAAGATTTACGTTTTTAGGCAGATTCACTGAAAAGAAAATTATATATTTTTTTATGTGTGACCTAGGTTATTCTGTGCATAACAGAATCGAAATTTTACCGCGCTGGATCATCTATTTTGTACTCGTGGCAAGTTTTTCTTTTTCGTCTCATGGCATTTAAAAGCTATTCATTTAATTTTATTCAATTCGCTTCAGTCATGCTGAAAATCTGTACCCAAAATCCCCATAATCCAATTTTGAATCGGACCACAATTTCAAATCTCATCCTTCCTCCAGGGCCTGTCATTTCATTGTTTTTTCACCAAAAAAATTTTCATAATGCATTGTCATCGCAATGGAGAAGACTTACCAAACTTCGAGTCTCGGTTCAAGTTGATCAGACAACTAGAAGTGAGTCAAAAGTCAACTGCAAAACATACTTCCACACATACATACATACTTTTGGGGAGCACATTAAAAAGAAACTTTTGAAAAAAATATCTTTCATAAAATCAAATCCAATCATCCCAAACTACATTTATTAATAGTATATGCTCAAAGCGTCTGCCATTGACTGTCATAAAAGAGTATAAGTCATTCTCAAAACGCCGTCCAACATTATTGAGTATTTCTGAAGTTATTTGAGGAAATTCATACCTTTAGAATAAAATTTGATTTACTACGCCTATGTATTGGTATAATAAAAAACTTTTTGTTTCAATGCTTATGTGTGTCAGTTTCTTGTCAGTAGTACTGAAATCCATTAATGGATGAAATATAAAAATGGTTTATTCTATTCAGGATAGGGTAGAACTGATTGAAATTTTGTTCAAAAAATGTGAATGTGACAATACAGCCAGTAGAATTTTCAATGGGCAACACCCAAAAAAAACGTAAATCGTAAATACTTTTTGAAACTTATTTCAAAATTTCGACAAGCGGGTTTTGTGGCAAATAAAAAACGTCAAATTGAAAACCCGGTAAAAAAACGAAGCGATGGAGGTAGTCGTTATAGGACAGGTTGCTGCGGATACAACTTTTTGTATACGAACGCTTGTCGGCAAATTTTGGAAAGTCACAGACTCCCTATAAAATTAAACTGGTTCAGGAACTTAACGAAGACTACTTTGATCGTCGCAAACAATTTTGTGAAATCATGAGTGAACGTGCTGCTATACAAGATCCAAATTTCGTTTTCACATTTTTTTTTCGGATGAATGCAGTTTTCAACTCAACGGGATTGTCAGTCGATATAATTGTCGGTATAGATTGTAATCCAAGAGTGTTTCACCAAGTACATACGTAATACCCACAAAAGTTGAACTTTTGGGCTGAAATATTTGGCGATCGTATTATTTCTACCAGGTAATCTGACTGGGAAAATATATTCTTTCAAATTGATTACTATCTTCCCACATTTCTTCATGTCAAGATGAAGAAGTAGAAAGCCAAAAACTTTCTTTCCCACCATGAATTTATTCTATCCCGCGATAACTTTGATTTCGCGCTTACTAGAAATATATTAATTTGAATTGTGTCTTGTTGAAAGTAATTATAATTTGCATACATTGCCTAAGACAACCAACCAACCAACTTATTCATTCAGAAAGGATCATCGTATCATCAACATCTTCATATCAACAATATATCTCCTGAGTAGTTTTTCAAACATCATCATTATCAACATTGAAATATTTCAACGCGTACTATTTGTTACACCTATGAAAAAACACAATATGTAGTGATTTATTTGTATCTCAAGTAGATGAATCAGCGTTTTAGATGAAAGCTCACTATACCACTGCACCGAATCCTCACGAATACCATCATCATATTTCAACCAGATTACATAAAAACATCAATGAATTATACACACATCACTTAGAGTCATTCCGTTCATATTTTTTGAGTTTATAGCGTTCAGAACAGACAGACACGGCAAGGATTTTCAGCTATAATATGTAGTACCTTCCATATCTAACAAAACTTTCGCTAATTTTTCAAAACTCGATGAATCATGAATAAAAAAAACAACTACTCATTTGCACAAAAATAACAGTTTATATTTATTTAGTATCCAAAAATTTTATTGAAATAATCAGCGGAAGACGATTGTGGATACTAAAAATCGAAACGTAGTGAAGTAACTTATCTTGGAATCTCTTAACTTTTTATCGTTTATTTTAATTTTTGTTCCATTGATAAATTTTTTTTGTGTTTTATTTCACTGTTATTTCATTTCAGGGTTGTTTTTGCTTGATATAATTGTTATTTTTAGCTATTATTTTTTAATTATTTTTTTTTATTCGTCGTTTCAGGAATTTCAAATCATTTTATATAATATCAGATAATGGAAGTCAAACAAATGAAAGTTAAAATTTTTTTAAAGAAAACTGAATTATACAAAAAACACTGTTTTCTATTCATGAATGGGCGACTTTTTGTATTGCCTCATGAATAACAATCTGGATAACATAACAGAAGCTCTCGATTCATTCACAATGCTACAACTTCATGTCACGAGTGAGGTGAATCTACTCACGTCACGATAACAAAAATAATCTGATTCATTGACTACATGTAGTCTACTGCATTTCAAATGCCCCCAGCCTTACTTAGCTATTACAAATTGTAAAACAAAAAAAAATATCTGTTAATTTCTGGTATTATTGACTTCATGAAAAATAATAGAATATCATTATTTTGTTTTCATTGTTCATTTCATGAATTCTCTATAAGGGGAATCTACCTCATTCAGGACAGACAATTGCTTTCAGTTGCGCTTCATGAAAAAATAACTGCCTAGGACTTTTCTAGGAAAGTATTAAAAAATCATGAATAAATAACAGTTCCGCTATTATATCTAGAGGCATTTACCCTCGTCGATTGCTGATTGTTTCATTGGTGCAGTTATGAAATATGAATCAGTAGTGAATATTTCTCTAATAATATGCTAAATTGTGGATCACGATAGTTTGTATTCTTCAATAAAATGTTATGCTTCTGAGAACTGATTTTTATGAAGTTAAAATTTCACTGATGATGATGATATTCGTTAAATTCTGAAAAAATACCAGGTATTTCCATTTATTACAAAAAAATATACAAGTCATCATCAAATAACCTAGTCGCATAGGATCCATTTATGAAGAATGATTTGTATGTTTATGCATAAATAATTTATGACAATATATTCATCTGCATCAAAAACGAGCAAGCAAACTAAGAAATCATTTACAAATAAATAGATTGATATTTTTCTCTATCTAATAAATCATAAATTTGGGCGAACATTTATATTTTCAGCGACAGGGTTCACTATCTTGTGTAATTCAAAGATTTTGATAAGATTCGTTTCAAACAGATGCTGACGAGTGAATTCAAGAAACACTTCATTGTGAGATTTCACTACATAGTTTTACAATAACGCAATAAAATACTTTCTTCGAGCGTGTCTTTACTAACGAAAATCTACATGAGCAATATATGTTTTACAATTTAAAGTACCTGAATTTCAAGTACCTAAGATTTTCCTTGCCAATTAATGTTAAAGCTGTACCTCAGCTTTTAATGAATGAAATAACTCGATCCTCATTCTATTTTTTGTTTTAACTTACTGATAAACAGTTTTATCGGAAGTAATACAAATTATAAAACAACAACAAAAATAACTTGACGCTCCGGGCCGACTTGTTTCATTTCAGTGGCGCATTTGCTTTTTCAGCTGCAAGAAATCCGGAAAAACCTGCAGCAACACATCATCTGAAGATCTCGATCTGTCAATGTTCTCTCATTGAACAAAATGTAGGATGTCTCCAGAGGCTCCAATGGATTCAAGATATTGCCAGAATATTTAGTGATACGACTATTGTCAAACTTGAACCAGTCCGTTTCGTCTTTGACCAATGGGTAATAAGGACCAGATTCAACACCAGAACCTTTGTTTGAAGGTGTTTCTAATATTTCGTGGTGCATTTCATCAGTTCATTAGTTGTCTAATTGTCGAATTGGCCGCGGTGGTACTGCGCCCGACTCACGATCGGAAAACCGTGGGTTCGATTTCTGCCAGACCAGATATTTTTCTCTAGATAAATTATCTGGTTGAAGCAGGAATGATTCTGCAACCATGTTAGGAATCACACGTTGAAAGGTAAGACCTCGTTAGTCCTTAGCTCGCACAAGTTTCTTAACTTCTGAGAGTTGTGGTTCGTATGGAGGCAACAGCTGATTACCGGAAAAACAGATTTTCGAACAGATTTTTTCAAAACAGGAATATGGTAGGAATTGTCTTGAAATCCCTGAAAGAATCTGTAAAAAAGGTAGCTGAAACATAACAATTTTATTAAACAAAAAACTGAAATTACACTGAAATAACAGACATATTAACACGAGCTGAAAAAATTAAAGAATATATTAAAAAGAAATGAAAATAAAAAAATATGAAATTAAAAGATTCCAAACCAAGTTACTTCACGACGTATCGTTTGTTAGTATCCACAATCGTCTTCGTTCTCGTTTTGGTTGTTGCTTGTATGTTATTCCATTGTAATTTCAGTTTTTTGGTTAATAAAATTGTTATTTTTGAGCTAACTCTTTTCAGATTCTTTCAGGTATTTCAAACCAATTTATACCATACTAGACACTGGAAGTCCGAACTAATGAAATGCACCAGAACGTTAGTGAACATTAACTGCATGAAGATTGTAATATTGTTCTGCTAGATTGAAGTCTTCATCTATTTCGAACCTTCGTAAGAGGTTGGTGCTTCCGTCAGAGGTTGAGTCATGTTTGAAGATCATCAGTTGTTATTTAGGGCGGTCGGTAGCCAAGCGGTTTGGCGTGGGTGCTTTGTTCACTCACTCGAATTGACTGTCGTGTTGGTCGGTGGTTCAAGCCCTAGTGCGAACGATCGATCTTCACTTGCTATCGTCCAACCCGTGTTAGGAATCACACGCTAAAAGGTAAGACGTCGTTAATCCTCAGCTCGGACAAGTTTCGACTTAATCCTCAGCTCGGACAAGTTTCGACTTCTGAGGGTTGTCGTTCGCAAGGTTGCGACAGCTGGTTAACGGAAAAACATGTTTTAAACAGCTGGTTAACGGAAAAACATGTTTTAAACAGATTTCAAACAGATTATTAGATTGAATGGGGCCTCAGCTATACTTGTTTTCTCAGTTCTCAGTCAGTTTGGCGCATATTTGGCAAAATAGTTGATTATCACCCGTTGAAAGTTCAATTTTCAGATGATTCAACAATAAGCTTTGTACGGATTCGTTATCAGTCATATTAGAAAACGCTAGTTGAAGTTTCAGAAAGTCACATACGTTTTTGCTACCTCTTGAACATGTACCATAAAGTAATTTAATGAAGATGTTTCAAGAAAAATATCTACAAACACACGACGATATAGAACGTACGAAATCATTCAATCCAGAGCGGTCAGGAATATAGATTCTACTATTTTTCTATTCACGAAAAGTATTCAACAAGAACCCCAAGAATTCGGAACAATCCTCTTGTTGTACTAACGATTATCTAGTGGACTTCAGATATTCAAAGAAATCGGTTGGTGGGAAAGTTGATATATTGAACAGGTGTTTGAGTTTCGTGAAGTAGGAAACATTCTCGTTCTCGTTCATAATTAAAACCACATTTTTGAAATTTTTCCTCATGAACAACACTTGTAAAATGCTTTTCAAGAAGCGAGTGTTCCTAAATTATCTAATTCAATTTTCTTTGCAAGATTTTCAAGACAACTGTCAACTGATTCGTAAGACAGAACATGTTTCACAATCTGCATCAGAACCATTTATCAAGCTACAATCGATCCAAGTGATGGAGAGTTTCGTAGAGGTATCGTTTCGGTTCTTGTTCCATGGAGCTCTTTCACTGGAAGGGAACCAAAACCATGAGGACTACAGCTCATATTTATGGGGGGCAAGAATATTCTGTATACACTGACCGTACTGAAAAAAAAGAAGGTGGATCATTCACTTGCGAATTACTCTTGATAGGAGACTGATAGAAGGAATCGTTTCAAAGATCAAAGCAGCATTATCACGTTGGATAGCAATGCTAATTCTTCCTATCAAAAAAGTGGTAGAACGGTAACTTTACGTTGCTTGGCCTAATCTCCTTTCGAGTTCATGATCAAATAATATAGATTCCGAGCCATTAACACCAATCGTTACTGGATGAAACAGATTTGTTACTGAAATTTTCGTATTTTTTTCGTTTTAATTTTTCGCCAGACACTGCTGCAGTTACAGAAAACTTCGAACTTTCGGCTAGATGAGAGACCGTGTCAACGCAAGTGAACTTATGTAGTTTTCTACCTATCAGTTTCCATATTCAAAAAAATATTTAGTAACGGGGAGTTATTTAATTTTCGAATTCTTGGGTTTATTTATATCTGAATATTCTGAAAGATTAAAGAAGCTATTTTATAGCGAAACATTTGTGGCGTTTTTGTAAATCTATATGGTGAAAATCTCACAATGAAGTATTTCTAGAATACGTTATGGATTTTCATTAGGTATCGGACAATTCCTTCAAATATCCTAATGAGTGAAAGAAATATTTCAACCTTATACTTTTATTTCTGAACATTTTCAGTTTGGCACTATCAATTCGTGGCTGTCATAATTTTCATGATCTATGTGATTGGATTGCGATTTTCTTTTTTCATATGGTGGGTAATTCACCCATCATTGACACTGAAATTGATGATCGTACTCGTAAAACAATGTCTACGGGCCATATTTTCTTTCGACATCTACATATGATCGTGCAAATGCACCTCTGAAAACTGTCATCCACTTAAGAATGATGAGATTTATATAGTACCAAAAATGACTTAGTTGTAATCTACAACTTGTGTACCAACTTATTGGTATATTTCGAATATATTCAAAAAACTTAAGTTTGGTATTTATCAATTTGTAAGTGGAAAAAATTTCAATATTTCAAATTTTGTGTTGATTGAGATACTGAATGTGGTGGATACTCTGGTGAAGCAAAAACCGTTGATGTCAATAAGAATTTCAAGAAAATTTTCTGAGATCTATTGATAGACCATAAATGAACCTTACCAATTAGTCATTTTGTGAACCAATTCGCATTTCAACGATAATTAAAATATCACTAACTGAGCAAATTATAATATTTTCACCTTTATTCATACCATATCTTCATGTAACACCTCAGAATGTAACATATGAGGTCGTAACATCTCACGACTACCTAAAAGAAACCAGTGTGCTCAGAATAATATATTTGTGTTACAGAACGATGGTGTGAGCTCGAAATTTGTATATCATTATCGAAGTGTAATTCCCAATGATAAAATACCTATAATATGATTTTACAGAGTGGCTAATCGAAAACATACTACAGAACAATATTGTTAGGAAAATGATCGTAAACAATTAAAAATAAAACAGTTTTTTTGATTAGGGCAACAAGTTTCAATTTAAAAACTATCGCAAAATAGTTATCTCTTTGAACGGGTTCTCATTCCAAATTAATTTGAGAAGGGAATGAGATTTGAGTGATGGCTTCTTGAACATGGTTGTTGAGTTCCTTTTCACTGTTATTTCTATTTTGGAAATCGATTGGGAAGATTGAGAGCTTCGATATTCAATAAATTAGAAAAGTAAATATATCATAATAATCTGAAGGCCCTTACACACTTCACTTCATGGCCTCTGACAACGTAACTGACAGACGTGAGTCAACTGTATATGTTAACTAGTTTAGTGATCCAATAATTATTCTGAAGATAAGTTGTTTGGGTAACAGGACCAATTTTTTCTCAAATCGATAATTGTGTTTTCGCTAACCTTTCGAATTCAATTAAATTCTTGTTCAGGGCTCTGTAACAATGAATTTTCATAAACATACCTCCCACAAAAGTTATACGATTATTATTGTTTCAATTTGAGAAGAAATAATGAGTTCCATAATGAGTCATTTCCAATTCTGAACTCCATAACATATATCTCCATTTAATTGAGAATTACCTAGTGAAAAATAATTTTCCTAGAGCCCTTATTAGAAAAATAATTGAAAAAAGTAGTTTCTCTTCCCAATATACCAAGTTGAAACCTAAATATCAGAAAATTCCTTTTGTAGAAAATTGATCTGATGAACTTGGATACTCAGTATCAAACAAATTAAAGTGGCCTTTTCAAATGAAAATACAGTAGGAAAGCGCATTTTTTCTCGAAACACAAAAAAAAACACTTCAAGACATACAATTCAACACTTATACACTACAAATTGAACTGTGAAAGCTGCCACAAATGATATGTTGGTCAAGCCATACAGTTTCTTCAAACATGAGTTCAAGAACACATGTGAGACTCTAAGAAACGAAATATAAGAAAAACCACTACACTTATTGAACATAAAAGAGAACATGGACACGTTTTTGATTTTGATCATCCAACTATTCTAGATGTTCAACCATATTTATCCAAGAGACTCTTTAGCGAAATTATATATATCCTCAATTGCCATAGTGTTGATGCAGAAGAGATTTAGATAGTGTTTATACTGCATATTTCAATTTGATAAGTGAAATACCTGAATAATGTACCTTTTTTTTCTGTCATTAGGTAAAAAACAGACACCATCTTATCAGAATCACAGATGAAGCCATTCGTTTGTTTCATGTTGTTACGAGTTGATGTTGTCTGGAAAATTTGGTTGTTACAATATTAATCTTAGCACGAAGAAAATACTTTTCTGTGAGTAATTCAATTAAGAACTCATAATTTATTGTAAAATTGAAATGATAATAATCGAATAAGTTTTGTTCCCTGAAGAATGATTCAATTGAATTCAAAACGTTCCTATGTCATATTTTGACTGAAGATAAATTTCGCGAAGAAAGTAGATTCTGAGCAGAGCAGTGGTTGAATGATAGAAACGAGGTTCCTAACGTGACATATTGAACGCATCTGCAAGACCGCCTTTCAGATTTTTTTGCAAATAGACAAATAATATTTTGCCAATTAACTCAATATAACTGAAGAGTAAAGTATTGACGGTTGGTGATCAAGCAAATAACGCTACACCTTTTTCGACTTGACAGCTAATAGTAGTGTTGAAATCTCTGGCATTGGATGTTTCGAATTGTTGACACGCTATCTGGTCAGCATATTTCTGTTAGCCAACAGCGGTACACACTCACCGACGAATACCAAGACCGCTGACCAGACTGTCTGGTGGGAAGTCTTTTCAGAAAGTGGTATGTATAGGATTTATTTATTGAAGATGAATTCTTCTGACACCATTTGCAGCTGTTGTCGAAATGGACCTAGTCTGTGAAGTTCTCATAACCTTCGTTATTTGGTAGCCGAGGCATTCAGGATGATTCTTCATTTTCGAATTGATGTTTTTCAATTATTCAACCAGCAACATCCTGAAATATATATTTCTGAGATAATTGTTCATTTATTAGAAGCAAAGCTGTGCGAAACTGAATTGGTTCAGGAAAAAAAGAGAGGGTGTCGAAATCTAGTATTCAATGTAGCAGTATTCAACACGATAGGAACAATAAATTAATAGATGTAGCCGTTACTACGTGGTAGAAGATCATAATGAAAAGAGAAATGAAAATGTCTATGTTTTATACCATTTTTAATTGTAATTTAATTGCAATTAAAAGTGGTATAAAACATAGAAATTTTCAATTCTCTTTTCATTACGATAGGAACAATTCAATTGAATACTGCGCTTAATACATCGAAGAGGTAGCAATTGTATAAGATTCTGATAGTACACGAACTGAATGATCGTTGCCTGAATTTAAAAAAATCATGGTTGAACAAGATAGGAAATATGGTAATTTTCTATTCAATGTGTGTTTTTTGGATTGTATGAACCCAAATGCTTACAGACGTTTTATTGTGAGTCCAAATACTCACAGAAGTTGTATTTTCACAATAAAGATTCAATATTCTATAAAAAATTGTATTTTTTTAGTGACTGACACTGCTTGCTCAAGTAATAGTTTTTTATCACACACTTTTTATCAAAATCAACACAAAATATGGATATTCTTCTTTCGCAATACATAGGTCTGCCTCTTCTTTGAGCATATATTCAATAACGGCAACTATCGTTATTGGATCAATATTAATTCCCGAGTTAATTAGATGGCATATACTCAAAACGTTCAAAACGTGCGGACTGGTTCTTTTTGTTTTTCCTGTAAATTTATCAGGTGATACGATCCTGAATTTAATCGAATGCTCAGCTCGTCATATCATCCTGCACTTATTTCGAAGTCTTTGTATAAGATGAATGTGACCTCTTCGGTCATCGACTCATGTCCTTTATACAGGCGAAAAGGGATGTGTATCGCACACTACTTGACTCATCATAAGTTCTGCGAGAACAAATCATTTATGTTTATAGCAGAGTAGCAACAAAAATGCTTCAAAATGAACGAAAACAGTTCAAAGATAACGTGTATCATTATATGGAGATTGGAGATTGATGAAAAACATTTCAAGTTTTTATTGGAGTAATATGATTGGAACCGTTTGAAAGCTATTTTTTTAGAGGAGTCGATCTTTCTGAGTATTTTTAGGGTTCATTACCTTCCTCATTACGAAAAATGATCGGATACTCACATAACATGATTCTAGGGTAGACGATTCAAGTATTTCGAAATGATGTAACAGGGAGTGATAGATTTTAGGATAGCCATTTGCCAAGAACGGTGTTATATGGCCGTTGTGGATAAAAATCCATAACGGATTCAAGTAACACTTCATTGTGAGATTTTCAGTGAACAGTTTGCAGAACCGCAAAAAGTGTTTCATTATACGATAGATTTCTCAGACGTGTTCATACAAACTAAATGATCAGTTGGAATCATATGGCCTTCAGGTCAGGTATGAACTTACATGTCCATTGAATGGACATGTAATAAACTAATTAACAATCTCCATATCAGGGAATGAATCCAACAAAAGAAAACAGGTAAGTTATATCCGGTCATTCAGTAAATTTTTCGAATTTTTGAATTGATCAAATCATTTCATTTGAAAATGTAATACGACATAATCGTGATTAAACTCATGCCCTCTGCCAAAAAATGGTTTGTGGAATTAGTCTTCACATTCAAGAAACGACTACTATGTTCTTTTACTCTCTGAAAAAGGTTCTCGCCGTTTGGCCAATATGAAGTTTTGGGCAAGAACCACAAGCCAACGTATACACTTCTGTTATATCTGGTACTGGAGTACTGTCTTCCCTGTTTTTGATAAATTTGCTTGATTCATTTTTCATTATGATAGCCCTGCCCAAGGCATTTTTCATGAAAACACGAGTGATATCATTGGTGACTTTACCAACGTATGTCCTATGAAGCTTTTTATCGTTTCTTGAAATGGGAAATCCCCAGTACATTGATTTCATTAAGAGTTAAGCTTAGAAAATATATTAAGTTTATTGAACCCTTATTTCAGTAGTGAAGTTAATTGGTGTGTGAATGGAATTGTGAAATTAGAGAACTTGCCCGATTTCCAGCCGTTACCAGTAAAACAGACTGAAATATCATATACGTATCTGTACCAGTATAAGAAACTGCTGATACACTGATTATTATGAGTTTCATTACCAACGTTATCGATGTTCAAGCTTGAAGGGGGCTCAACGAGTTTTCCATCATTAGCCCTTTGCTGCACGAATCGATCTTTACATTGCACTGAAAATAATTTTTAGATGGACAAATAGAACATATGTTTATTATCCTGTTCTATAACAGTATTATTACGTTTCCTGTTTGAAAGACACTCAACCAACTCAACTGGTTCGATTGGTGGTATACTGGAAAATTAATTTTGGACATCAAAAATATGAATTTAACGTTTTCAGAAAAAGTCATGTTTTTGAAGGTATCCACTAATTGAAATGCATTATTCATACTGAATCTGTATTTGAAATTAGTGTGACTACAGATTGATTGTATGAGAATTACTGATATTTTTATAGATGGAGATATTTTATAAACGAAATCACAGGTCTGATTGAAAAGTTGGTTGTATGCAATCTGATGAGGAAATAGTGTTTCGTTAAATGTGTGTTCATGATCACCGTCCTGAGTTTACCACTTCCATGCACAACCAACTATATCAACCTCAAGGTTTCCCAAACTATCTAAAAGAACAATTCGTTCAGGTCAGTCTCAACTCACCTACACTGTAGGTTAATGGACTGACACCTATCAGAAAACAACTATTTGCCTGGCTAATATCATGAAGGATATTGGATTATATCCTACAGGTACCAGTCCTTACTACATGTGAACTCGTGGTTTCCTTTACCTCTTTCTTGTAGGATCGTAGGTACCTCAGAATATCGTACGTTCTTTCTGACGTACTTTTCTGACGTTTTTCTTATGTCTATAGTAATAACTGTTTGTCTGCTGTCGTGAATTTGACGTCATTAGCTTCCTGTTCGAATGATTCTGCAAATTTTATTTCCTCATTAAAATGGATTCCATCAACAGGTTCAAACTTTAATATATTTGCAGCCATATGTTTATTTGAATTTGAAGTATCTCTCAGAGCCAGCACTTTTTTGATACGTAAATATTATAAGCTTGATATTCGATTTGGTGTTATGATTTGGGCCCTTCACCAATAATCGAGTTTTATTTTGGGTCAATTCAATGTTGGAGAAAGATTTCAAAATATTTAATTAATTTTTGGGAAAGAAAGTTTTTGGCTTTCTACTACTCCATCTTGATACAAAAAAAAGAGGATAAGGGAATCTTCCAAAGAAAAGAAGGAAGTAATCAATTTGCAAATAAGTAACTCTATACATGGATGTGTAGATCATGCAAAGAAGTAACTTTCAGACACAAACTGAAAGAAAGTCCTCC
>WOGP01001444.1:0-19074 GCA_015342065.1 Leptinotarsa undecemlineata | reverse complement strand
TGGCAATTGCCAATTGCATATGCAGGAAAACCTTCTGTGAAGATTCCTGCACTGACGCCTGTCGGATATAATTCAACGTCCTTCGTGGTATTAGCCAGGGGAATAGTTGTTTTCTGATAGGTGTCGGTCCATTAAACCTACTGTGTAAGTATATCGAGATTGGCTTGAACGTTTGAAATTCATTTCTTCCGATTTGTTTACTGCCAGTCTTCAAGTAAGCCCACTGACTAATGACAAATCTAATCGAACATTTTTTTTTAATATTTGCCTGCGAATTTTCTGCCGCTTTTGAAAATATTCTTTCAAACTGAAGAGTAATTTGTACTCAACTAGAGTCAGACCAGTGATAATTTTTATCCAATATCAATTGAGATGTATTAAAAATGTATATTAGGTTAGGTTAGGTTGGGTTCAAAGTGATTGGGTCTACTCAACCCTCCACCGCAACCCGCAAGAGTTTATTGTGACTCACACGTATTCACACTCTACCAAATAAACCCAGCTTCTTAACGAAGCCGATCAGTTTGGATGGTGAGTGGTATTTCAGGTCAGATGGTAACAATACGGCTCTGCCGAATACTAAAAACCTGATTCGATCCCCAGCGGGGCAGGCACAAAGTATGTGCTCTGCTGTTTCATCATACTCCAAACAGACACACTATGTCTTCCGACAGTCCGAGTCTCTGCGTATGATGATTCAAATGACAGTGACCTGTAGAAAAACATCGTAGTTCATCCCTACTGTAGTTCAACAACTTTCTGGTATCAAGCTTCCAAGGGTGAATAGACGCCTTAGAGTGAGCCAATCCTGCAAGAATCTTCCACAATTCCATAAATCTTTTGGCCATCCAGGTGTTCAATATTTGTTTGGCAAAGCCTAAAGCGATGCCAATGACTGCTTCTGGTTCAATGAAGCTGCTTGCAGCACCCTCCTTTGCAAGGGAGTCAGCAGTTTTATTGCCTTCCAGGCCAGTATGGCAAGGAATCCAGACTAGAGACAATCTGTTATGTCTTCCTATTGAGGAGAGTCTTTTTTGTCAGTTTGCTACCAATTTAGACGTTTCTCGGTAGTAGCCAAGAGCTTCCAACGCCACTTGACTGTCCGAGAATATTTTTACTGACTTGTGTATGAGGTTGAATTCTTCCAATCTCTCCGCACACAATTCAATAGCGTACATTTCCGATTGAAATACAGTCGCATAGGTTGATAGGCAGGTTGATATCATTGTCTTGGGCCCGCGACCGAAAACACCTGCACCAGAACCGAAAGGTGTTTTTGATCCAACAACTACCTGCTCTCAATATTTCCTTCTCCTGGAGGATCCAGGGAATATATACTAGCGTTAATATTGTATTTGAAAAAAAAATAATTCGGAAATTTAGATTTCATGAAATTTTGAACTTAATTATCTAGATATGGGTTATCAAATAATATTGGTAAATAAAGTACTCCATTGTGAAGAAATTATAATTATTTTTCACAAAAAAACGATCACTCATTTTTATCTCTAGCAAATATAATGAAGTGATGAAGTGTTTGATGAGGAATAAAAAAAAATAACTTCATAAAAATTATCTTGATTGAATGCAAAGTTCAATACCACATATCTCCAACAAGTATGTTTCTGAAATATGTATTTCAATAGTTAAAGGATTAAATGAAGTTAAAAAAATACACCATGTAAATGCCAATTAGCTTTCAGTCTCCGTTAGAAGACAACCCTCGCAAAATTTCTGGATTTTTAATTGGTATATTTCCGCAAGAGAATATAGAAAGTATTTTCTCTGTGCCTGGCTTCATATTGAGTTAGGTTAAGGGGTCTATTCGACCCTTCACCGCAACTCGTAAGGGTTTATTGTGGCTCCTTCAGATAGAGAACTCGTTGTGGTGATTTGAGAGAGTATCATCAATAAGAATAACTCACGTCTTTTGAGGTATTTATAGATATTGATTCAAATATGGATTACATAAAATCATATTTTGAAATTGTTGATTTTTACCAACCGTAGGATTTTTTACAAAAGTTTTTTTTTGTATTATAGTTCTGCCCTGTGAAATCATAGTAACACAAAATCATAAAAAGCAAACAATCATAAAAAACCGTGTGTGTTTTGGGACGCCCGACAGAAACGATAACTGAAAATATTCTAAGTTGATCTACTCAATAATGAAAGTGTTCAACTTGAGAAAAGTTCAGGTTTGTACTTCAATTTTATGTATATTAATATGATAATGTAAGGAAAGGTTATTTATTAATGAAATCTCTTATTGATTGAGCCAATTGTTACTTTGATTGGATTTGATAATGACACCAATAATGTACATACACAAAATAAGTATCATCATTTTTAAGCCACGTTCCACACAATAAAAGAATACTACGTGCTTGCTGTTGAGATATATGTCTTTCGCATACTAAACACTGAGGGTCTGTTCAACGAGAATACAGGAGCCTGCCTTAAGCTGACCTATGCGTGAGAGAAAAAGAAGCCAGACAGACTGACGTTGTACGCGTTAGGTAACGAAGCGGGTTTACCTTCCCATAAGAAGTTATCACTTCAAAAGCATCCAAGCACTAAAATATAAAAGCATGGGAACCAATGAAAGTATGGGAACTACTAATAGCAGAAAACACTTTCAAACATCTACTTTCATATGAACATTGGAAATAATACAAATAATTTTTTACTATTCGGTTTGTACTCCAAACATTTGTTATGGAATTGAAACAGATATCATTCATAGGATTACTACACAATATAATTTATGAAAAACAAAACAACTTGACTTACATGAAACACTGTCATCCTTAATTGCGAACATCGATGTTTCGAAATGAAACTTTTGTCTCATTGCTTTTTCAGCACCAATCTAGGAAACATTACTAGATTAAGTATTCAGTTCATTCATAAAATAGTAACCGTATGTCATGTACGAGTTAAATCTAGTAATGTCATCGATAACAGTACGGAATGACATTCATTCTCTTATTTGATTCAATATCGTGCAGCAATCGTGTCAATGACATAGTACACGCCAACTAAGATGAGATTTTGATGACTATTTGAAACCAAATTGTACTACCCCCAGAAGATAGCTATTGGTCACACAAACTGATGACAATAGTACGTTGGCGAAATATGACTTGAGTGGGCGGAATTTTTCAAGACAGAACGACTTTACGTTTCTGCGCTGACTCATGTTAGTTGGCGCGTACTGTATCTGATTGTTTTGTAATGCACTGTTTGCAACCTTAGGTGTAGAAATGAATATGAACAGTAATTACCAAGTGATCATCTTTAACCTTCCTTTCGAAATTAATCACTTGGTGATTGAAACACGTGTCGAAGTGTTGAAAATAACGGTTTGGTGTTTGGATAAAATTCTAGTTATATTCGATATTGGTTTTTGTATAATTCGATGTTCATATAATATTATTTGTTTCGAAAGTTTTTTTTGACGTGTAATTCATTATTCCAGTTTGTGCCTGGAAGTTACTACAAATCTCTGTGAAACATTTATTCTGAAATTAATTTATGTGTATATGTATTGCGTCACAGTTATTTTGTATTCACTGGGCATAAAAGTAACGAACCGAGTTAGTTTCCAAAACCCACTATTTCTGTGCAACCCATCTCATTCACATAATATATAATTGCCAAGATTGCTAGAACTCCATCATCTCAGGAATTTCAGATTTACTGAATACTCGTAGTTTGATATTGATCGTGTCTTCAACTCGTATGCAATAACTTCATTAGTAACTTACCGAATCCTGATGCAAAGCTGTAGTTAGGCACTAAGTGGAATCGTGTTGGTTTCTCGACACAAACTCTGCTGAAAATTAATGATCTGTAAAATCATTCGAGTATAAATTCAAACTTAGCTGAAACCGTTTTCTGAACCAGTAGTTTGTAATATATTTGAACTCTGTGAGGAATGGGGGAGTCAACAGTCACATGAATAGTAATCAGGCAAATGATTCTAGATCAAACGAAAGGTTTGTACATTTTTTCTCGAAAATGTTCATCGAATATTTGAAACTATTTCTGAAAGTTAACTTATTCATTACTTAACCTACTCTTAGGGATAAATATATTATAGTAATAATAGTCATGATAATGAAACGATTTAAGTCGTAACTGTCGGGAAAGTCCAAAGTTGCTGCAACTAATATGCTTAACCTTCCAATCTAACTCTACTCGTTTTGTTTAGTGAAGTGGTATTGGGAGGAGCTGTATCTTATATATTATGCCCCAGTGAACTCCTACACACCACAAAATATTCTCTGTTGGGGCAGAGCTACAAACTTCATTAAAGTTCTTGTGATACAAACGAAAATTATAGGAATGAATTTTAAATGAGGATATTTGGATAGTTGTAGACCAAGTATGATTCATGTAGACCTACGATTTTGTAGTTACGTGTGGCAGATACTCGACGGAAAAACAACAACCAACCCAGCTAATGCTGCGCAGAGAGTTGAAGTAACACCATTAGGTACCTGTGCAACGTCTTCGCTTTGGAAGATCCGTCGCAAGTTATTTTCCACTATGAAAAGCAGAAATTAATTTCGTTTGGTCGGTACGACGAACCGATAGACCGGTTTCGGGGTACTTGTCCCATTATCAGTACCGGACATGGTCTCTTCAAAACGGTGTGAACCGTCTAAGTATCACGACCAAACGAATATAATTCCAGCTAGGCATGAAATCCCTCTACAGTTGATTCAGTGGGATGACCACTGCGCCACCTGCTGACAGAGACAGAAAATAATTCCACAAACATACTTCGGGGTGGCAGTCGGAATGATAATTAATATTCCGGAGAGGTGCATTATGACATTATGACATGTTCAGGGTTGCCCCTTTCCTCTCATGCAGACCTACGACTTTGTAGGTACGTGTGGTAGATACCCAAAGGAAAAACAATAACCCACCCAGCTAATGCCGCGCATATAGTTGAAGTTAAACCATCAGGCACCTGTGCACTTTTTATTGTCATCATCAGGAAAACTATAAGAGTAAGAATATGTGTACTTACATATTGCTTAAGTTTTGATAGAACTATTTACATTGTCCACGAGGTTGTATGCAAATGGTAGAAAAATCATTTTGGTAAAGTTGACAATACAATCTCTGTAACAGATTAACATAATCTAATATATAAAAATGGATGTTTGTTGGTTAGTTGATTGGTTGCTTGGTAAGTGATAAACTTCCACATCGCTCAACCGATCGTGATGAAACTTGACATGTATCGGTAATTTTTCATAGAGAAGGTTTTCAGGCTATCAATTTTTCTGACATTACAAAACTATTTATTTTATACCGTGAAGATAAACATATTAAACAATATATTGGGCACAATACTATTAGTAAAGTACCATATGTCGTTGCTAATTATCTCAAATCAAAAAATCACGAGTGTTATACTGGTCATTCTCTAAGACGTAGCTCGGCAACACTTCTCGCAGAAAACGGAGGAGACTTACTAAGCCTGAAACGGTACGGTGGGTGGAATTCGGCTGCAGTGGCTGAAGGATATATTGAGGAATCAATTGCTGATAAGAAGAGAATCGCCGAATTAGTGCAAAAATGTAATTTACTCAATGAAGCTTTAACTATACATTCTTCTGCAAGTCGAGATGCTATCTTAGAAAACGTCCATGTTGAAGATAATTTAGGGGAAAAAGGTAATAAATGCGTTTAATTGTTTGATTGTTTGTAACACAGAAGTAAATTTACCTGGTCCAAATGTTAGTTCCATTAATACAGGAAATGCTGGAATACACATGATTTGTCACAATTGTACAATTAATTATAATATTAAATAATTTTCAAGCGTATTTCCAATTTTCTCTAACTCTAACTTCTAGTTGATAATTGAGTTAACAAAAGTTTTTGTGAATATCTTCAAAATCATAGAATTGTTCTCATTATTTACCTAGGTGTTTTTTAATATCATTATTTGGGAAATAATAACTCTCATTAGGGGAATGTAGTAAATAATAGCAATCTTTTAGGTTAGTAGTGAAAAAAATATATTTATTTAGATAGTACTGGTTAAAATATATTTATTTGAGATTATTTGAGATATGAGATTATTTCTGTTATAATGTACATTTATAGTTACAGTATTTCAATAATTTGATGATATTTCGCCGTCGACCGTCTTATTCCGTTTTGTTGCAAGTTTGAAACAGTGGGAATAAAAATGTTTTCAATACTAACTATGAGTACATTTGATATGCTTAACATGGCTGCCATAAAATTATCTACATAACTTTCGGCCATTGGCTGACTTTTCCAGCCACTATGGCGCTTCAATGCCCTCCATCAACTAGGATGGTTGCAGATGATCTTGTGAAGGAGTGTCCAGTATGTTTATAGATTTTCCAATTTGGCAATGATTTTTGGTTGGTCTCCCAATTTATTAAGTCCAACAACCTGACGAGTACGTTTCTAATTTTGATAATTGAAAGAAAATGGGAGTTGTCAATAGTTTTTGGTCTCAGGTTCATGACCCTTTACACATATTATATTAAATTCCAGAAGCAATAAATGATTTTTCGGTTTTAGTTTTTGTGTCCGAGACTTTGATGCAAAAAGTTCATAAAAAATTAATGGAAGAAAACAGGGGAGTTGTGTTAGCTTCGAAAACAAATACATATTTGCCATGTGAAGCTTCCTTATTGAATTGATTTATTTCTTCAGTGGTAAGCGTCCACGGATTCTTGGGTTTATAACTATCAGATTTGCGTTTTAGAAAGGCACGTAATTTGGAATATTTGCTGATTTCCACATTCTTGATATTCAGGCGACTTCTCAGCATAGAGTAAATTTCCCATAATGACGATGGTTTTTCCTGAATCTTCGAAATAATCAAGAAGAACGTTTTCGGAAAACGAAGTCATGTTTTTTTTCCCTCTCCAACTCATATAATTTTCGAAATTATATTCGTATTTTTGTCTTAATTTTGCTGCCAACAAATTATTCATCGCAACATTTGCCTGCTCGGTAATATATGGTGGGATAGCACAAATTTCTTGACCGTTAATACTAATTTTGAATTTTTACGAGATACTGAATGACAAGTGGTTGTTGATTCACGGGTATAACTATAACTGTTGCACAATAAATTTACTGAAAATATTAAATTTATTTCAATTTTGGAGACAAAATTCACTAATTTTTGCCTTTACCTACCTGCTGTGAAAAACGTAACGATTAATTCAAAACTGAGGGACTAGAAAAAGTTATTTTTGTGCCTCTTCTCTTGTGCACTACTATTTTTATACATTGGGACACGAATGATGGAAGTCTCTACTAGTTAGGTGGTATATTATTAATATTTTTTTTTCAATTTGTTTCAGGTAAGTAATCGCAGTCAAGATAGAAGAGGGAAATGAAGAACTGTCCCTTTCCTTCTGTGCGGTTATTTCGGTAACGTAATTATATCTTTAGGATTAGATCCACAAATAACCTTTAAAAAAAGGCAAGAAAGAGCAAAAGAGATGTCTATATTTTCCCAACTTATCTCATATCTGTTTTTTATTAGGAGTGAAGGGCGTTCAGAGATCCAATGATAATTTTAAATAATGAACTTTGTCAAGTACATAGTAATGGATTGCTATTCTTGATACGCGTTATCAATTTCGTGATATAATGATGAAGTATGTAGTGCCAAAGTTCAATAGACTTCATATGATAAAATATTTCGCACCAAACATAAGCTCATCAACACTATTATTTGTAAGTTCATAGTGTTTTCACTTTGAATACACTGCGAAATAGGTCTGCTTTTTACAGTCTTTATGTTAGCTTCACCTGTATGTATGTTTGTTTATAACTCTCCTTTTCATTTCATATCAGGATCTGTATTATCGACATTATTGCTTAATCTATCCGCGGGCAGATGGCGCTGCTCGTAACCTCCTTGATATAATTCGAATTCACTTTAAATGTATTTCTTCATTTGAAAAAATTATTTTTTATTCAACACGCACACCTGCTGCCTTATTTGTAACCTAACCTTAAAACATTAATGAACGAAAAATACTAGTATATTTGTGAAAAAAGCGTGGGCACTTTGTTCCGTACTTTTTGTATTTCAAGCGCTTGTCGTTTTTTTCACAATAATACTAGTAGTTTTCGTTCGTTAGTGTTGTAAGCTTATTCAAGAAAACTTTTTTAACTTTTTCGTTCAATGTTCTTTAAAAACGTGTTTTAATTTTTTTAAACTATATTTAATATGGAAGTCATTTCCACAGTTTTGTAATAAATTTGTCAACTTACATTTTGAATGTTTGTGACTGAGGACTGAGATGAATAACATTTATTTACATTTCTGTAATTCTTGCGCAAACATTTACAATTTGGGATTCGGCAGGATTAGCAGCATGACGTTTCTGGCTCAAAAGCGTCAAAAGCATCACTACTTGATTTTTTTGTGCAGCAGAATGAATACATTCGGCAACGATCTGTAAAGAAGTATCTTCATAGCGCATAAACCATTTCATGCCAAAACAATAACAAAATGTCATTGAGTATAACAAATTGAAAGTCAAATTTAGAAACATCAAAGTCAAAGCAAATTATGATAAGAATTAATTTCTAATTTGTCTAAAAAGAATGATTACTTATGATACATCATTGAAAAGGTAAAATCTGGTTCTATTCAAAACATAAAGAATCAAATATAGCGCCCATGAGAAAAAATAAAGTTGAAGATCGTGACCGGAAGACGAAATGTTGGATAGTAAATCTGGAAACACCAAGGAAAAAGTCGCATCGTAAAAGTGCAATTTATTTTTGAATCATTTGAAAAATAAGGCCATAAAAAAATATAAACCATTTTCCGTAATTTCTGTTTTTTCCGGATATACTCGGAGTTTCAGAACTTCCTGAAGGGCATATTGTCAGTCATGTAAATGCGCAACTTTGTCCGAATTTATAAAGATCTTCGTATCTCTCATAGTTTCCGAGATCCCATTGGTGAGGATCGACTTTGAAACACCCTGTATGACAATTTCCATACTCAAGTGTTGCCACGAAATTTCTTCATTTTATAACATATTTGTTGTGTTTCTTAATTTTTTGTAGCGTTTGTACAGTTCTGTTTTGCAATTCTTTTTAATGATGTCCTCATTATTCTGATACCTATATTTATCTACGATTTTATTTTTTTGTTCACACGTTATTTCAAAACTGTCGCCAATAACTCAAAGACTAATGGATTATTATATTCTCGTTTACTTCAGTTTGGAAGCATCTCAACTCTTCTCGTAAAGAGATATCGCTCTTCTGTGTTTTTTGACAAGAGTGGTGACGTGAATGGAACAACAAATGTCATAAAAATTTTATTGAATTTCGAACAACTATATTTATTCAAATAGGTTTTTGCTGTAGCATTCAAACAATCAGGTAGGTGTAATTAATTAACGTTAACAACACTAACAAAAATCTACGTGAAAACCTGCAATTCAAAATTTGTTTTTTTATTCACAGGTTGTTTACAAATTTATTCTTTCAAAAACCTATACTTCAATGCTTATATAGAGATATTTAGAGATATTGGTGTTATTTCGTATGAGTTTAGGCCATTCGAAATGCCCAAATACTAATGCAATTAATCTTTGCAGATTTCTGCAACACATCTTCTTTTTATCATATTCTTGAACCAAATTGCTGACTTTTTCTTAGTTCTGGTTTTTTCGGGACTATCGTAATCGATATGAATCAAACCAAATCTCTGACTGAAAAATAAATAAATTATAATATTAGTAAAGGTATAAATATTGTAATGAGAGTTGATAATTCATAGTCGTAGGATCTAGTTAAATACTTTTTTTACGACAAAACACAAGCACTATAGAAAAATTCTTAAGGTGCTCTCACAACGGTGCTTGTGCGAAAGTGTGGATTTGAATCGCTGGAGAATGAATCCATTTGGAAAAACATTCTTAGGAAGTTTATTCCACATGATCGCAGTTCTCCAAATGAAACAGTTCTTGAACATGATTTTGCCGTCGCTCTCATTATCCTGGCCGATAGCCTTTCAACTGAACATCTTCCCTCTATCTACCGCTACCACTATCAAGGGAACCCCTACTCCTCCTGACTCACCCCCCTCTTGCTGGTTCGTCCTCCCGCATTGTCGCCGCTCTCTCCCGGACGAACCAGCGGGGCAGAAGACTCCTTTCTTTATTTATTATTCCCAATATCGCAATAGTCTTACAATTAGATATTCAACATTTGCCTACACATAATCAATAATAGTACCCAAAAATGAAATACACTAATAATAGTAAGAAAGAAATATAAATTATAACATAACAAAATTTAATATCTACTCCATTAACAATATAAACTAATAACAGCCAAGTAATAATTCCCATCTTTGTCTTGGATATCCCATCGCTCAACTTGCCAGGGTCACCTATCTACTTGACCTGACTACGCAGTAGTCAGGTTTTTATTTTTCTTTTTTTTCCCCAGTTCCTGGCTCCGCTGTACGTCGCCGCTGTCTCCTTTCATTCTTTCATCAATTGCCCTTACATTTACGAATCTTATCTAGTCATCCCTCTTTCCATTCCTTCCTCTAAGTGTTATCTCACCTTTTTCCCTTTCCATTCGTTCCTTTCGCTCGCGCCATGCAGTCCTGTCCCCGTCCATACATCTCTCAATCACGTGATCTGCCGTTTCTGGTTCTCCGTATCCACAGGGGCACGGCACTTCCGGTCCCAGGTTGAACCTAGCCAGGTATCCTGGGAAGTTGTGTCCTGTCAGCAACTGCACGGCCTTCCTCGACAGATCCAGCGGTTCATGCCCAACTGTTTTACAAAACTCGTAAAACAGTCGCCCAGTCGTTCCGCTCTCCCATTCCCTTTGCCAGTCGCCCTTGATGCATTCCTTTATTCTCTTTCGCTCTTCATTCTTTGTACCTATCCTTCTCCCCTCCCACGTCACGCTCTCTCTATCCAACCTCTTTGTGGCTTCCTCGTGGGCCCTTCGATTACTCAGGTTGTTGACAGAGTGTCCTTTTCGCCATATAATACCTGTCCGTGCTCCCCTTTCACTCCTTTCCTCAATATTTCTCTGAATCATTGCTACTCTCTTATTCTTTGTTCTTCTCCTTTTCATCCCTTCCACAGCCACTGCGGAGTTACTGACTATCATGACGTTCTCTTTCATACTCCACATATCCATCACCATCTCGATCGCAATCATCTCCGCCTCATTCACACTGCTCTGTTCGTTGACTTTTTCATTTCCTGTGACCCATTCACCTCCCCCCCTCTCTCTCCCATGCCCAATTCTTCCTTCGTCTAACCTTATCCCGGCGTCTACATGCACCACAGTCATTCTTTCTCCCCCAGGAATGTCCCTTGCATCCATGGGGCTACCTTATCACCTCCTTTCATTCTATCTTCAATCTTTCTTGTACCATTCATACTCCATTCCGAGTATCTTGCTCTCGCTCCCACGTGTAGTGGGGCAATCCCGGCAATCAGGCAGAGCACAGCCGTTGTCCTGTACGCCTCGCTTGAGGCGATCAGGAAGGGCCTCTGCGCTTCAGCTGCCTTCATACTCTACTGCCACGCACTCTGTATCCCCATACTTACACCCCGTTCAGCATCGCTGGTTTCGCTACCCTTTCATAGATTATTTGCACGCATTCTCTCCTGAGCCCATCATTATTTCCGGTTCAACTCCTTAATTTTCCCACCAATTCACTCATCTTCTTTCTCATCTCCTTGTGGTGGTAAATGCATAGCAACACAGTGTCCACCACAATCCCGAGGTATCTTACATTCTAATCTCTAGCTCTCTCTCTCATTTGTCCTGATGACCGCAAGTCTTTCGTCCCTTCTCGCTGGTATGTACATGCATTATGTATTTCTTTTGTTGTACCCCAGCCACATCTCTTCCTCCCATGCTTTACATTCATTCCATACCAGCTTCCATCTTTCCTCTATTCCTCATCTTTTGGTTTGGTTGTGCAGCCAAGAAACGACACGGTTAAATCTAAGGCATCATCAGGTGTAGCTGACGTGCAAAAACCCTCATATGGGAAGGTTGTCGAGGGTATCAAGATGGAAATCTTGCACCTTGACTATCCGACTACCTCATTAACGATTAAACAACAGAGCATATACTTTGTGCCTGCCCCGAATCAGGTTTTTAGAGTTCGGTAGAACCATACTCTTACCATCTGACCTGAAAAACCACTCACCATATAAACTAATCGGCTTCGTTAAGAAGCTGGGTTTATTTGGTCGAGTGTGAATAGGTGTGAGCCATAATGAACTGTTGCGGGTTGCGGTGGAGGGTAGACCGAATAGATACACTCACTTAGAACCTAACCTAACATTCGATATGCGGTTTTTTTATGTACACTTTCATAAAATTTTGTGTGAAATGGAAATGCTCAAAAACACTTGAAATATTGACAGTGACGTACGGTGATTGTACTCTGAGTCAGACAAATGGTTACAAGTGGTACGAAACTTTCACAGAAGTTCGAGAAGACGGAAAATGACAACGAAAATGTTGAGAAGGTTTAGAAAATTGTTATGGAGATTCGTCGAATCACTATTAAAGAAGTTGCTGAGGCAATGCCAGGCAATTTTTTCGTAAATTTTGGGCACGAAGCGTGTGGCAAAGTTCGCCACAAAATTTCTGAATTCCGACCAAAAAAAAACGTCACATGAGCAACGCTCAGGAATTATTGAATGCCGTCAATGGCGAAATAAAATTTCGAAATATTCGTCTCTTCCAGCCACCTACACAGTAGGTTGTTTTCCAGCAACCATTTACAAAAACCTACTGTGTAGGTAGTTGTGAGAGATGAATATTTCGGGATTTTATTTCGAAATATTGTTGTAAATCATGCTCGAAAGGATATAACACTAGTCGCCACTGATAACCATAAACCAAACGTGAGCGTAGGTGAGAACGTGGAAATATCCAACGTTACTGCAGTTGGAGAAGCAGTAAGAAACATGCTACCGATGTCGATGGGCCTGCGGTGAAATTCAACGATGTTCCATTACGATATTTAAACGCTAGCGGCGGGCATATCGAGACACTCAAGTACACAGTGAAGTGGATGTTACAGTGCGGTACGCGAAGTGATCTACTAAGGCGACAGACATTCAAATAATAGTTGAGAGTTTCGGTTGAAGTATCTGTTGTATTTCAAGTGAAATAAAGTTAAGTTTGATTATTCAGTGTAGTCAATTATTGGTCAACCCACGGGTAAAAACGTAACAGTATTTATTTTTTTATACTTATTATTATTATTATCATTTAGCGATTATTTCAGTTTCTATACTAATCCCGTCAAATAGTTTGTTGCTTTCAGACGAAATAAATTAGGACATGTGTTGATAATTTAGATCAATACAAATAAAATCACCTCTCCTTTACATTGTTATAACCGAAAAAACGAGAGATAAAACTGAATCATATCAATGTAATCGTGCAAGATATCATAAATAAATGTTATCTATCTAGTTCGGATTAATATCGAACACTGTGTTCGAGATGGGATTGTTTGGTGGTTTCAAGGCAAAGTTCACGAAAGATTCTAAAAGCAAAGAAAAATTACATAACAATGTGGTGGTTCTGAAGTATCATTGCTTTTCAGAGTTCGATGCCACGGATCGTGAGTATTTACGGATTTATTTATTCAGAAAAAACGTTTCATCTAGAATAATATTACAAACACCAAAACCTTTGGATCTTTCTGCCTGCCGACGAGACATTTCGTTGTTGACAAAAACAGTAACTCGCGACACAAAGTTCTCAAAATGTTTCTTATTTTGACAACTCAAGTTTTTGTTTTGTTGGAATCGACACGGTCGCTGTTTTGTTGTGGTTTTGTCCGTTTGGTGAAAATCCGCCTTCAGTATTATCAATATTATACGATGGTGCTACAAAAAGTTCCCGGCCCAACAAAGAAAACAAACATTTTGGAAAAAATATATATATTTCCCAACATAACCTCCTTGCAGCTCTATACACTTTTCCCAGCGACAATGAGTTCCAATACCGTTATTATAATAAACGGTCTTGCTCCTCAAAACAGCTATCAACTGCCGACATCACTTTGGAAACAGTGAGCCAATTTTTTAAGTTTGGGAACAGAAAATAATCCGAGGGGGCTAAATCTGGGAAATAGGTTGCATGAGGTAGCAATTCAAACTTTAATTCGTTGGTTTTTGTCATTGCGATAATGAATTTGTGAGCTGGTCCATTGTCTTGATGAAAACACACTTTTTTCTTATTCAACCGCGGCCGCTTTTGCTTGATTTCTTCACTCTTCACGCGCATCCCAAAAAACCAATGCTATGACCTTGTCTTTGCCTTCTTTGGAGCCGGTTTTCCCTTTAGGCTCCGCTTTAGATGGCCCATGCGTAAGTTCCATGTATAAATGCTTCAATATTGGCTTCCAGAGCGTCAGTTGTTGTTGGTTTATCCCTGTAGACCTGAGCCTTAACATGACCCTACAAGAAATAATCCAAAGGCGTTAATTCACATGATCTAGGCGGCCAATTGACGGGCCCCAAACGTGAGATAAACTGTTCACCAAAGGTTCTTAATTGGGCCATTGTTTCACGTGCCGTGTGGCTCTTGGCATCGTCTTATTGAAACCACATGTCAGGCATGTCCAAGTCTTTCATTTTGGGCAAAAGTCGTCAATCATCACACGGTAGCTCTCGCCATTCACACTAACGTTCCGGTCATTGTCATCTTTGAAGAACGGCCTGATGATGCCACCGATCCATAATCCACACCAAACAGTGCCCATTCACCAAATGTTGGACGTTGTGGGAGGTCGTGTGGCTTCTTGCCCCAGCTATATCTTATAAGGCTTTACATCCAAATCCTTTCGCAAAATTTTCAGTAACAGAGTAGTAACAGAGGCCCAATTGCTGCGAACGGTGGCGAATCCACATTTCACGGTTATCACGAACACTGGCGGATACATCCGCAATATTTTCTTCGGTCCTCACTCTACGTATGCGTGTTGATGGTTTAATGTCCAATAATGTGAACTGGGTTCGAAATTTAGTCACAAGCTTCCGAATAGCTCCCTCAGTAGGCCGACGAAACTGCCCAAAAATTGGAAGAAGTGCATAATGCACTTTCATCACCGAGCATGAATTTTGATAATAAAATTCAATAATTTGCAAGCGTTGTTCATTCATAAGTCGATTCATGGTTAAATTATAGACCAAACTGAACAAGTTTCACAATGACACAAGACTCGATTCACGCGTGATCTGTCAAAAACAGTGTTGCCAAAAAAATACCAGCAAAAAAATCACTCATTATATGAGCCAAAATTTTTATTTGTGCAATAAAGGCGAGTAAAAACTCAGAAAACACTTATTTGTATCACAGAAAAGTAATTTGAAATCATAACCCCACTTCAATGGTAGTTGAAATGTCAGGTGACAGAGACGTCCTAACCCTGAAAAGTATTTTCGATGAAATAATGCATTCCCACATTCCTCCTATATTCCAAATCAACACTTTTTGCCAATGATCCTTCCAAACTCATTTCAAAAGAATCTCAATCAACAAGCATGCCTTTTTACATTAATTTTGTGCGACCGTGATATGTTTTTCCATTCTTTACACAATATAATTATTTTGCTTCAGAAGCTGAGAAGATATGGAATTGAGGGAATGGTTTATGAATGGATATGTAATTATTTATCGAATAGGAAACAGAGAGTACGTGTGAACGATTATTTCTCATCATATATAACAAATCACATAGGAGTACCACAAGGTAGTGTGCTGGGTCCTTTATTATTCATTCTGTATCTGAATGATATTCAATTATTTACAGACTGTGAGTTCATCAACTTATTTGCAGATGATACCTTATTGGCCTGTACTGGAGAAAATTTAGAAGAAACTGTTGGCAGAATGAATACAGTTCTAGAGAAAGTAGAAAAATATCTGAAAAACAATAAAATGAAACTCAACGTTAAAAAAACAAAAGCAATGATTAATTACTACTAAATTCAAATATAATCAAATAAATACAAACAACATAAATATAAAAATTGAAGATGAACGTATAGAAATAGTAACATCAGTGAAGTATTTGGGATTTCAACTTGATAATTGCTCATCATTCGAAGACCACTTCAAATATAATGACAAAAAGATTGGAAAAAAATTAGAGTTTTTCTCAAGAACGCCAATAACTTATCAACAGATAATCAATATATAAATCAATAATCCAACCCCATTTTGACTACTGTGCATCTATTTTATTCTCTTTTGATTTAAACAAAGTGCAACAAATACAAAAACTACAAAATTGGGGAATGAGAATAATTTTAAAATGTAATAGGTATACAGCAATTTTTACCATGCTATCTGCTCTACAGTGGCTCTGAGTATCCAAACGATAACTTTCAATAAGGACATTCATCACCATTCTACTAGGCACAACAGTCACATTCATATAAATTGAACAAATACAAGAAATAGTATGAGCAGTGGTTTTCAGATCAAAATGTATCTATCTTACTGAAAATCTTGACACGTTATTGGATTTTTTTCGAAAAAATATTTCCCTGGCAGTTCTGCTTGCAGTATTCGATTGTCCACCCTGTATAGACTTTCTCACATTTCTGCGAATTACAGAATAGTAATTTTCAACCCAAAACTGTAAATATATGGATTCAAGCTCACCAATAGAAGTGTTGAAGACGCCGACTTTCGATAAGTTTATATCGCGATAGAAATCCATTATGAGAAAGTCACTAGTTTTTAAATCATATTAAATTTGAGATGAGAAGTCGAGGCTTTCTCTGGGATTGTCATAATTTATTCAATCGTTCAATAATGTAGATTAAATTAGTGGAACTAGAAAGTGAAAAAAATTATCGGTTATAAAATTTGCGTATCAGGTGATTCCTAATTGTAACCAAGTAATTATTTCGTTTGGCCTTGTTTAGATCTCTACCCACACGATGTTGTCCTTCATGGTTCTTGAACACAAAAAACTGGCGAAGTAACCTTAAGCCGATCTTTTCAGTGTCTGCGATATTGCTATACATATCTGAGACACGAAGCAAAAGTTTTCGAATATGCCGATAATATAGGGTATTTTATTAAGCGCTTCATATCTTTAAATTCAAATAAAACAAAGTGTCTGTGAGAGATATCATCGAAATTTTTAATTCGTTTGAAAGACATTGATGCCATGGGTTTTGTTGGCTTGAAAGACCGCTGTGGTTTGTGGCTTATTCGCATACACCTGCGACTTAAGAAACCCTCACAGGAAAAAGTCTAACGCGGTCAAATCGAACGATTTCAGTTGGCAGTTCACATCACTTCCACGTGAGATGACCAGAATATCGAATGTGGCATGAGCTGTGTGACACTACATTCGTTGGTGTCCAGATTAATATACCGGGAGCCCGTGACAGAAATTTTGATTCCATTTTTTACCGTCTGCCTTTTTCAGAGGACATATTTACAGCCACAAGCAACAATATTATGCGTTGAATGAATTTTTTTCCCAATTTACACATGCTTAAACATTAATTCCAGTTTGCATAAAAAAAAAGCTTCTTTGACCAACATTTAACCGTCTGCCATTCATACGACTAGAAGGCTAGGTTACGCAACCCACAAAAAATGATTGGCAGACAGTTACATGGTGTTCTGGCTAAAATGAATTAATTATTTAACCAAAAAAATGGATGACCAAAATCAATTTTCTACCGTCTGCCAAGCACAGCGTAGACTAACAGTAGCATGGAATGAACGAATTTACACAAGGCAGACGAAGTATTAATAATTTAGAGGCATTAGTTTCTAATGCCTCTAATCAATTCTTTAAAGTGTCTCTGAACCATTTTTTACCGTATAATAAAACTTGGTATGATATAAACTTCAGTATTAAAAATACAGAGAAAAATTATAAAATTATTGGTAGATGAATAGACCATGTTTATACAACAGAAAAATATTTTTTAATTTGTCAAAGAAATGTATAACTTTTACCGACATTTACCGTCTGCTATTGTTTACTTACAATATACAGTGTGTAACAACGAAAGCTTAACAGAGCCGTTTTTCATATAAAAAGTAAGATTTAAAAAAACTTGGACACGTCGATTTCTAATTAAAGGGGGACACCTTTCAGACTAAACAGATTTTTTGTAGTACGCACCCCCTCGGAGGGTGCGTCCGACGACCCTTATTTAGATAGAGAAAGTAGGTCTAGTGGCACCTTGTTTTAAGGTCTTCTGAATACCTTTACAATTCTGTTTAAAGAAAATTTTTGTAACGATTAGTTTTCGAGATAATTTGAAGATTTAAAAGTATTTTTATTGAGTTCAACTCTTTTTAAAATAAATCAAATTGTTTTTAAGGTACAATTTACGTTCAGAACTTTCAGAAAAAAAAATTATTGCTTTTTATGACAACCTGCTAATACGTGTCCATTTGATTTCGTGAAAAAGTAGAATTATTTGTTTATTACGAGGAGATTTTTTCGGGGGATGGGGATGGTTACCACCCTTACATTTTAGTAAATTGAGTGGCACCTCTTTATGAAGGTTGCCTTTCGACGTGGATATTTTATGCTTCTGATAAAAAAGTGAATAATACTAAAAACTTACCTACACAACGAATACAACCTGCTGATTTCCTTGACTACTGATGACACAGAAGTGTTTAAAAAACTCTTTTAGGGTTAATAAATCCCAATAATTGTTTTTAAAGCACACACAAAAAAAAGTTACACCTAATAAGGGTATCTCACATAGGAAATTTAGAGTAAATGTTCAAAATGTGCGCCATTTTGCTCCATACAACAATAAAGATTTTGTTCGAATTTTGCTCTTACATTATTCAACATCTCAGGAGTTATAGCTCGGCATTCATCAATAATTCTACGACGTAATTGATCCAAATTGGCTGGCTGTGTAGCATAAACTTTAGACTTTGAATATCCCCACAAAAAGTAGTCCAGTGGTGTAAAATCTGGTGATCGTGCTGGCTATTCAATTGGACCTCTTCTGCCAATCC